>LKNJ01003167.1:48928-110583 GCA_002120245.1 Maccullochella peelii | reverse complement strand
GTTGGGACTTTTGTTGAATAGATCTTTCCCAGAAATAAACATTGACGCAAGAGCTGGAGTCTCTGCAGCCATTTAGCCTGGTGAATATTTACCTCGGTTTTTGTATGTGACATGCTAACAGCGTGGCTATAGAGATGGCAATGTCTGAAAATATCTGAAATAGCTCAACAACTATTGGATGGATTGCCATGACATTTTTACAGACATTCAGGGTCCCCAAAGGATGAATCCTTCTCAGGGTCATCCCCTGGCAAATTTATTTTTGGTAGATAAATAGATAGATAGATAGGTCAAACCTTTCACTTATCCTGTATAATATCTCAACAACAACAAAATGTATTGGCACAACTCTTCATGGTCCCCAGAGGATGAATCCTACTGACTTTGCTGATCCCCTGACTTTTCCCTTGTCGCAACACCAGCAGGTTTTTGGCTTTTAGTGAAACATCTTGACAACTTTTGGATGGATTGCCATGAAATTTGGTTCAGACATTCACGTTCCCCAGATGATGAATTGTAATAACTTTGCTGATCCCCTGACTTTTCATCTAGCGCCACCAGCAGGTCAAGATTTCAGTTTGTCCAATACTTTGGATTATGACCAAAAATCTGCAAAACTCTAATCAGCCTAAACTGTACTGTTTAGTGCTAATAAGCAACTGTTAGCATTCTAACGCGCTAAGCTAAGATGGAGAGCATTGCCATTGTGAGCATATAAGCTTTCCCAAATTAGCATTTAGCTCAAAGCCAGGCTGTGCCAAAGTACAGCCTCACAGAGCTGCACAAAGGAGTTCATTATGTCTGAGTTTATGGCTGTGACAAAAGCTTCTACTGATGTCTTACGTTGTCGTTTGTAGATTTGAGACTGTTGACTTTTCAGTGTGTGATACACATGTGTATCATATGCATATGTGTCTGTGTGAGTGTGAGCACACATTCAGGATAAAACGTAGCGAGGGGTCCTGTGGGAAAGGGATGATTGTTTTTATATGAATAGGAAATTGCCTTGTGTGTATTTGTAAACACGCTCATATTTCACACATGATGCTCTCAGTGTGATGCTACTCATTAATGCCTCACGCCCTCGTGACACCCGTGGAACATACTTGCACCTCTGATCGCTACTAAGATGCCTGGCTTCTGAAGCAGGCTGTCAGCTGCAGAGCAAAACCAAAGGGCTCCCTGGGGTGCTGTCAGGCCTGAGCCGTGTTCGAGGTTCCGCGGTGGTGAGGGCGGCGGTCTTTATGAAATGGCAGCCTAATCAGTGCCACTGTGTTTCATGTTTGAACCCATATAATCCACCATTTCACCAGTAGGGGTTTAGATATGGATCGGGTGAAATAATAATTTTGCGAAGGTATCGTCAGGAGATTAAAAGATCAGCCAGTTTTTGCTCAAAAGCTCAAACTAGGGTTGATTTAATTTATTTTAATTTTAAACCCATTCTACAAAACAAAATTGTAGGATATTATGTCTTGGAATAAGTATACAGTATAATAGTATAGAATTGATTACAGAATTGGACTGATTAGCCATTTAAAAAGAGTTGAAGTTAATTTTGTCTGTGCATGTACACTACTGGCCAAAAGTATGTGGACAAGCCTTGATTATACCCATGATCTAAGCTTAATCTGCTGCTATAGCAGCCTCCACTCTTCTCTGAAGGCTTTCCAAATAATTTAGGAACCTGACTGCAGAGATTTACTCCCATGCTTGCTCTACANACATTATAACCTGTCACTTATCACTCTATAACCATTACCTCTAAATGTTCAATTTCTTGACATAAGTGTGTCTGACTGGATAGAGAGCTGTAGGAATGAGTCCTAAAACCCTGAAATGAGTTAGCATGTTAGCTCTTCCTGTTCCCTCGTCTGGAAGTCAGTGGGTTTCTTGAATGGGTTTTTGGTTCGATGCCTGAAATAAGGTCTGTGGTTAACACAAGCTGAAGAGATTTTCACGTTTTGTTCTACGAGATAAAATACGTCAGTAAATACCCCACTTGGGAATTTTGAAGCTTTTACGTGTCTTAAAAAAGGCGGTTGCTAACAAGCGGCTAACTGAGACCACAGAGGTTGTCGGGGACGTTACACGTCGTCACGCCGAACACAGAAACTCATCTACTCACTCGTCTGCCTTCACAGCCTCGTTGGGTTTAAACTGCAAACTGTTCTAACTCAAACTTTCCCAAAGGCTTCTGTAGAAGAGGGAAGCATGCAAAATCAAATTACATGTGAAGCTTAGTGGTGGTGACGCTGAAGTCATGCGACCGTGGTGTAGTTGGTTTATAGCCTTTTTACTTCTGCCAATTGCATTTATCCTTCAAAAATCATAAAAGTGGTGTTTATTAGTGAAGATTATCTTACTGAACAAAACGTGTACGTATCATAAACTCTTGTTTGCCACAGAGCTTATTTTCTGCAATAATCCAAAATCCAGTGGAAAAATCCCATTGGCTTTTTTGTTGAGGGAACCAGGGCGATGCTAACTTCTGGGTTGGCCTTCAAAAATACGTCATCCCTGCAGCGCTCTATTGGAGCAAACCAAGAAATACAGCCGCACACAACAGTGGACAGGGGTGTACTTTTGGGCATATTATCCCTTCTGTATCTGTGCATTTGCTTGTATTTTTACCCATTGCACCTTCCTCTCTGGCTGTTCTCGGCAGGTTACGAGGGTGGCAGCTTGCTGAAGTTCCTTCGGGACATCGAGCACAGCACAGAGGTGGCGCTGGACCGCTGGAACATAGACATCGTCCCTGATGACAAGGAGGAGAAGGGAGACCCTGTCCCCTACAGCATCGTCAACAACTACTTCTCTATTGGAGTGGTGAGGAAACTGATACAGAGAATAACATTACATATGAGTGACGGATTTAAATTCCTGTGTGGCTTGACCATGATGGATACTACTTGGGAAAGAAATCCACACTATGGTTTGCATTTATGTACTAGCACATCCAATAATTATAAGGCATTACTAGGATAAACAATACAATATAGCATCAGATATATTGTTTTTATTTTATTTGAAATTCTGATTAAGAGTTATGTATATCAGACATAAGAATCCTGCCCCCAAATTGTCTGGCTGAGACATACTGTAGTTGTTAAGATTATTTGGTCTTTGTGGACGTAAGCAATTAGTAGATTCATCAGTGAATTTCTGCTCCCTCTTGGGCAGGTTTTCGTCTTTTAATTGGAGGCAAGAAACATGCTGCCAGGTTCCAGTTGCTTAGCAACTTGTCCTGATGGAGGTACTAGTTAGGTACCGGCTCAGGGATGTTTATACAGAGGTGACAAAAAAGCCTTCGTGAAGTTATCACAGCGCTGATCTGCTGATTTTAGCTTTTAGTCTAGTCAAAGCGTGGATGTGTCCCCGCTGCGAGTTAGTGAAATGTGTTGCTCCAGAATTTCTTTGGCAGCCATGGAGGGATTCACAAAGTTACCAGACCTTAGAAGAATGAATCTGAGGATATAGATTAACCATCAACCTGTGCACAACAACAATTCATAGTTATTTAAATGGATTCCACTGTCATTCGCTGTCCTTCGTCTTTGCAGGCTTCCTGTAAATATCTTGCACTTGACTTTTTTCCCCTCGCTGAACTGGTCAATGTGAGAAAAACCTTCACTCCTGCACCAGCACAGCACATTAACACCATCATGTAATTAGAAGCACAGTGAATATTTCAGTGTAGCAATGGAAACCAGACTGGTAACCTTGGTGTTTTGCCAGACTTCGGGCTGAGTCATCACCATCACAGCTAAAGTAGGTGCCATCTGATGTTTTTTTTTCTTAAACAGTCAAGCACCACTAAGCTGATAAATAAAAAACAGTCAAACTCATTGAATATACAGTACATATGACTATAAGTAAACAGAAGTGACATAAGTGTGAAGGTGGACATAGGTGCACAGGTAGAAGTTAGAGGGTTTTGGAGGGAAGAGGATGAACCACAGTGATGTTATACAACTGCACCCCCACTGATATCTGCCTATGTGTCAGCATTACATCGCACAGAGGGAGCCAGTGACATACTAATCTATATGTCACTGGTTGTTTGTGTACCATCATTGTATAATCAGATACAGTAGTCTCCAGACTTGGGAAGGAGCTACATACATTTACATTAAGTATGATACTTGAGGTACGATTTTGAGGTAATGGTGCTTGAAAGAAATATTCCCATTGTGTGCAACTCCACCTTTAGTTTTACTCCATTTCATTCATCTGATGGCTGATGTTACTTACAGATTTCATACACAGAAGACATATAAGATCATATAATATGATGCATTGCTATACTTAAAGAGTATCTTAATTCCCCTGAAAATTGTACAGAACACATTGTGTGTATCCTTGAGATCTATTTCCTTCCTCGTAAAGCATTTGCAAAGTTGATTTTTCTTAAAAGTTTGAATCCTGTGTAGTTTACATCCATGTTTACTAGCGTGCAGTCTTCTTCTTCGCTGCCTTTGTTGGTGCGTTGCTGCTTTTCCAGGCGTGTTACCGCCACCTGTTGGTCAGTGCAATAGCTTGAAACCCATGTGTGCAGGCATTTATGTCCTTGTGCGCATATAAAGACAAACAAAATGGGTACCCACTGTTAATGAAACTACAGGTCAGAAACTACATGGGAACCTTTACTGTTTAAATCTACTTGCCTTTACATACTGAACAAGCAGCAACATCAAAAGTCCACTCTAGTGTAGGACATTTAAATGTGAAATTGATGCTTTTATGATCTTTTCGTGGGGTTTGTTGACAAAAAGAAAAATGCAGAATAACACGGAGCTTTATCTTTTAATGTAGAGGCCTTCTGTGTGAAACTGCAACTGTTTTCCTCGGGTTGTGACAACGCTCCAATGTGGCACGGCCATTAAACAAAGCGACAGATCGCCGTGCCTGCGAGAGCCATAGTGACAGATGGCTGAGTATCTGGGTGCACACGACACCTGTGCAAACCAATCTCTGACTCACACCAATGATGTAGCCATTAGTAACCCTCAAATCTGGTTTACTAACCATACAGGGTTTGCGTTTCCTGCCATCCCATCGCAGACCTTGCTACTCAGGGTTTGGTTGCTACGGAGACGGGAGGCTGGCAAGGCCAAATCTGAAAGCTTCATCATCTGTCCTTTATCTCACTGACTTAATTGTGGATGACATGGTGTGGAGCATGTGGTCGGCTCAGCCTGTAAATCAGGAGGTATATTATGTCATTTCTGTTTCAATGCAGTCCTATATTTTAGATGAGATAAGTTTTTCTGTTTGCATGCTATAAAAGATGAGGATTTAGTAGGTTCAGCCATTGTGCTATTGGCAGGAGCAACTGGAGCAGTGGGCTCACTGTGGGGGCTGGCAGTACTTCACTAAGCAGACCTCTGCCTCCGATTTCAGCTTCATGTGGCTCCATATAATTCTATACTGTCGCATTTTATAGCTCCATCAGTTACAACACGGGTATTTACTGCCTTGTTCTAAATGTGTATGTTGGCATTATACACAGTCACTAAAGACACGTTTGTCTGTTGTCGTTTCTGTTGAATAAATAAATTCAATTACAAATAATAATGACCGTGGATTAAACCATTTGTGTGCGCATGCAGGTCGGCGTCGGCTCCTAAGTGCTATCGCTTGACCTGCAGCCTGGAAAGAATCTCGAGAGAGGAATTTGAGAGAAGGAAATCACACCATGTCAGCAGCAGTTAAAGATGCCACCTCATGTTGCAGTGAGGAAGCTGATCCCTCTGCAGCGCGTGTCTCTGTGCAGGAGTTTGTGTGGATGGGTGCCCAGGTGTAAATGTGTATGTATGTGCTTGCTCTTGAATGACTGTATGTGTGAGAGATCTGCAAGATGATTCCTAGTGTTAATGACCAGTTCTTAATGTGTACCGCAATCCCTGGCTTTGCCATCAGCCAGGAGAGTGTAGACTATCCTGTGCCTCTTCTGATGGACATATAAGTCGCTGGCTGCTTCTTTCCCCTGATAGGCAGACAGCTAACATGAAGGGGTTAATGCTGTTCACTGCAGTCGTCACTGCAGCCATCTTGAATCCTAGTGCAGATAGGATTACAGTAGGTAGGCTAAGAAAACACATTCTTGAAATACAATGTCACCACAAGGTCCATTTATTAGCTGTTCTTTTTTTACAAGAATGAGCATTCGATCTCAGCTTTCATACTTCAGTCTTAAAGTAAGAACGTATGTCTTGAGAATTTAGGTAAGCATCGGCATTCAGACCACAGACTGCATATAAAGATGGCCGACGCGTCTCCTTTTCCTCCCACTGCACAAAAACGAAGCCAAAATATCCCGGATACGGGCGCTGCCATCTGGTGCTGGTGACGTCATTTGGAGCCAGAGTCTGCGCAGTAGTGATTGGTATCGAGGTCCCTCCCATACACTGGCCTGAACCAATCACAGCACACCACAAGTTGTCAATCATGACACCACACCCCCATTTTATAGCATCAAATAACTAATTAAAACCAAACTGGTCAGAAAAATGAACACTTGAATAAACATCAGAGTGATAAGAACTACCTAAAATGACAGAAACCATCTTTGGGAACATTTTAGTTTGGTTTTTCAGTTTGGCCCATGTCCCATCCGCTAACATGGAACGTGCAGGGTTTATAACCTATACTGCAGCCAGCCACCAGGGGGCGATCAAGATGTTTTGTCATGTCGTCCATCTTTATATACAGTCTATGATTCAGACGCAGCTACTAAAAGACAGGATGCAGCAGCCCTTTTCAGACATGGAATACGTAGCATTGTTAGCTTCGTGTACCTGTTAAAGTGATGGCTTTTTGTCATTCAGACAGAGGAGACTTTTACGTTAATGTTCGTTACGGCTTTATTCAGACATGGCAGGACATTCACAGAAAGAGCTGCGTGCTTGTGCGATATTTGGCACCTGGTGAGAGAGAGTGAGAGTTGTATTGTATTCATCCTGCAGTTGGAATTTATGAAAATTTAAGCTATAAGGAGAGACTGTTGGTCAGATTATTACTGTGGTTGTACAAGGATTTTTTTAACCTCTTCTGCCCTGATTTATAGGCTGATATATGTATATGAGAGGAAGAATCTCCTCAACAACTGAATCACAGTGTTTCCTGGTTTGTTAAACTGATTCTGTGCACAAGAGATGATGATTGAGATACTTCATTTATTACAGTGATCTTAAAAGGCCATACAAGACGTGCATCTAATCTTATCTCTCTGCATGTTTCAACTTGTGCTGCTGCATGTTACGATAACCTGACAGCATTCAATTCAGACTTGTGCATTATGGAAATGTTGCTTGCTCCGACCTAGCAAGATTGCTGCTGTGACTTTTATGTAAAAGTGACTCGTTTATTCAGACATGAGACCAACATGTTGCCATCAGATTAACGTAAAGGGGTGCATGTCTGAAAGGGGATGTATTGAGCACAAACCGGAGACGCTGCTGAGGGGAACCAAACTCAGATCTTTGCCTCTGTGCCACCATGATACTTCATAAGTTGAGAGTCACATCAGAATCTTTCATGGTTTTGCTGAAGTAAGAACACTGTAAAGGTGTTACAGTTATTCCCTGACATTGCTGCCGGCCCTATTAAATTTAATGCTGTCCTGAAAAGAGGGTGTTAATGTTTGGTCAGAAAACAGGCCACAAGGACCAGAAAGAGTGCATATAAAATGATCTGTGGGTGTGTGTGAGAGAGATATGGAGTAGCGCTGGCACAGACTGAAGGTCAGGGGAAGTATCAGTGACAGGAAGTAAGCGCCTGCCAGGTTCAGGCCAGGTTACCACGGTAATGAATGACCGTGCTGAGTGACACCTGGCTGGTCTTAAAGACGGGAGGAACGGAGCTTAAAACACACACACACACACACACGGTCAAACACAAATGCAAACACATTCACACACACCATCTTCAAAGCCCCTGAAAACTTGGCTTCAACTCTTAAGTATGTCTCTTTAACGTTAAATATTCATGACGAACCAAGCAACTTAAAAAAAAAAGTCTTTGGGTCCTGTTTTTTTAAGGATTTAACACCCAAAAACTCTATTAACCAGCTTCATTTCCAATGTTGCTAAGTCCTCATTGGTGCACAAAAGTACATGACATCACCTATTCCAAACTGAGCCCCGCCCACCAGCGAGAGGAGCTCAGAGAAACAAAAAAAGAAATCTCTCATGTGAAACAAGCGAAGTCGTCTTACTTTGGCAGAAAATAATGTGTTCACACAGAGTAAGAAGGGTGCCCACATGGCTTAGGCGTCCCCCGGTTCGAGTCAAGCCAGGGACGTTTGTTGCATCTCTCTTTACCGCCTATAATAAAAACTTAAAATGCTCACAAATACTTACATTTACATTCAGCCTTTCTCACCAAAACGCATTGTGTATCCTTGAGATCTAACAAATATGTTGAATGCATTTCCCTCCTCATAAAACACATCCGAGTTTTCGATATTTTGAAACCTGCATTGTTTACATCTTTGTTTGCTGCTCGCAACCTTTGCTCTACATTTCTTGGCACATTACCGCCACCAGCTGTCGATCAGTGGAGTGCCGTGAATCTTTCTACATGAATGCGTATCGTGATTCCCAAGATACAAACAAAACAGGGACCCACTCCTAAAAAGATTGTTCCACAGGGTACCTTTAAGATACTCTAGGGTTCTTCATCGGTTCACGCATTTCATAACGTTACTTTCTTTCACAGGCTTAACATTTTAAATAAACACTCCTATATCAGCCCCAGTTGTCTACTGTTTTGAGATAGACAAACAACAGCAACAAGGATGGAAAGAGTAGAAAAAATAATTACATTCAGATTTTTAAAAATACCTTACTTACACTTTTTACTTTAATAAAAACAAACTCAAAGCATTATTTATATTATATGGAAGCCCATTTCCCAGGAAGTCAGACTTATGGAATACCAGGTCAAAATTTTGAGTGAAGTCAAATTTATGAGACAGTAACTTAAAGGTTTGAATTAGTATATCATAATTTTGACTTACCATATTAATATTTTTATTATGCCTAACCTTTCATGTTTTTTTTTTTGTTTGTTTGGGGTTTTTTTTGGCAGAAATGGGCTTCCATAGGAGTAGGAGTGTAGGTTCTTTGGCATAGGAAATGTTTGCTCAGTCTGTGTGTTTGTCTTGCTCTGTATCCCGCATGCTAACCTGAGCTTCCCAGTATAATAGACTCATGGGATATGAGAGATTTGGGGCTGACAATGACATTTCTCTTTGACATTAAGCTAACCAAGCCCCTTACCAGAGGCCAGCGAAACACAATAGGGGTGAACTGACAACCTATTTCTCCGCCGGGTGCTGTGGGTCCCACTGAGGTGACATTTTCCAGCCAGTGTTTTTGTTGTTGTTGTGTTTTTGCTTCTGTTTGTCCCCCTCTTCTCCCTTCCCACTTTTCACATCACCCATCCAATAGCACCTCCTCTCGCCCCCACGCTCCATGTGCAAAACTTCAAACGGCAAGATCAAAACAACCTTCATCACACAGGCAACTATAGGCGAAAGGCAAATGTCACATATTGTTACAGCCAGATTTTTCAGGGGGGACAGAATGCAGAAAAGTGGGACTGGTCCGTGATTGCCTGCAGCGGGAGACTGAGAGCAGATTTAGTGGCCGTCATGTTTTGGAAAGCTTTGCGGCCACTTTGTGTCATTGCCTGGCCCGGATCCACGTGCTGTGCTGGACTCACTGCCCACATTGTACCAAAATCAGTAAAAACACAACTCCCTGTGACAAAGGCTCCTCAGGCAAATTGTAAACTACTTTCCCCCTACCGAATTGTCCCATGTTTTCTTCTTTTTATGCATGTTTGTTGTTGTGATGAGTAACCTTGCCATGAGAGCTCTGTGGGCAAAGTTAGCCTCATGTTTCTTTGGATCCTTGCAGAAAAGCAGTTCACCTGTGATATCTCCTCACTCCCCTGGTTCCAGTATCAAATTCTCAGCCGGTTAAAGCAGCAGTTACAGCTCTATTTTAAGATCTGATATTTGCTGGTGCTGCGAGATCTCGTAGTGTCTGGTCGAGGAGCTGCGTCGCAGCAGGCCGGTAGCAACAGTGGATGGTTTTGAGGGTGACAAGTGAGGATGCGTATAATTATATAACCTGTTCACCTGTCTTGTCACAACCTTCCGTTCTCCTTGTTGCAGAGCGCTGAAACACCTGCACAGGCAGGCAGGGTGCCAGGCTGTCATCCCAGATACGTTTGCCTGTCAACACTGCATGATGCAAGGCTTTGGTGTAAATATACGCCTCTTGTTCTGGCCCAAATCACAAAAAGAGGGTATTACAGATCAGTTGTGTGACTAAGATGCCCTAGTTTTAACATAAAATGAAATAACGCATGGGTTACATACACATCCAGGAAGTGGAAACAAATAAACAAAACACTTGTTGCCTCTTAAACAGCAGCTTGCTCATTTGCCCGTTATATCCTGGTGGCAGCTTAACACCTAATGATGAGCCAGGTTGGTAATATTAGCATACAGTGTGAAGTTTAAAGATGTCACATTGTGTTATTTATATTAAATGATATTTATTTTCAGGCTTTGTACCACTTTCCCGTTCCACATTTTTCTTTCCTTCATTATAAAATGTAAAAAATATTGGTTCTAATAGTTTGAGCATCAGTACTCGTGATAACTGTGTATTAAAGTGCACCGTACTGATATAGCTTTACCTCAAATTAGCCTTACGTTAATCAGGAGAGGATTAGTGAATACCTAATACCTAAATTCCCGGTTCAGGTGAGAGAGACGACTTTTACTGCTTTGTGAACCTAAACTCACTGTCTAAATGTCGCCATGACTGTGGAAACACAGCTCCTGTCTTATTCATATCATGAAATTATAAAGCTTCCAGTTTCTTTAAAATTACAGATGCATAGTCATCATTTTCCTCTCCGCTCAACTAAGTGTTGTTGCTGAATAAAACAACACAAAATGATACCCTTAGTGGTGTGAAAAAAAAGTTGAACACAGCAAATCTCCAAAAGATGCAAATGAAAAATAAATACTAGTGTCATCTATTAAATTACGTGACTCGATTGAGTTTAATTGTATAAACCACTCGTCTGAATTTAAGGCTAATTTATATATATATGTGTTATTGATGCATATGAGAACTGCGAATTTGATTACTGTATCAGAATGAGGTCTGTCTCCACGTGTAATGAGTTTAGATTCGTTTTTTGTTGTAACTGTAGCTACCAATTATATATTTTGCAAAAACCTGTTATATTAGTAGTTAGTTTCTACGTCTTTCATAATCACGTCTTGCTAAATTGACAAAATCCTCATGTCTTTATTGTGTTTACGCATTAACTGGTGGAAGTAAGTCGGGTTGTGTCGTGCGTCTTGTCTCTGTTAAGCACTTTAAGCAGAACCAGATGACGGATGAGTATTTCTTAACTCTGCCTTCATACGTTAACATCATTACTGAGTCCACCATCAGAGTGACACTTTCCATCCACCATGCTCTGGTGCTACACCCGACCATCTCCATCACATGAGCCACATGTAGGAATTATATCTACGTTACTTCCTCTGACATATAGTCAATATCATCTCTGAGCCCACGCATCTTAAACAGCCACCGTACATATAAAATAAGTTTATCTGTGAAAGACAGATCACGTCCTCAGGCCTGAGTGGAGAAGAAGCAGCTCTGGTCAAGCTCAACCTGCGGTCATATCGAGGCTGCTCTGTTTAATTGATCACGTCCACTCAAAGCTCAAGTGTCCAGAACACTGCTGTGTGCTGTATCCCAACATGCTGTAGCCTTAGTTGGATGTTCATGATATTCTTGTGCTGCTGTAGCCCTTATGTTTTAAGCCTGGGCCCTATTTTTACAAATTTTGGGGTTGCAGCCTGTTCGTGGATGTCAGCGGAGGTGATCTACTGGACCAATTCCAAAACTTTTGGAAAGTGACCCCAAAATTTGTAAAAAAAATAGGGCCCAGGTTTAAAAATACCGGACTTTCCCTCGTGCAGTTTAGTGTTATGAAAGCAAGTTGACCATTTTAAAGGATGAAACCTCTGTAATTTATCATAAAGCTCGATTTGACTGATTTCTTTTCATTTCTGTGATGAATGAATGGTGATAATGGTTATAATAAAAGGCCTGCATGGTTTAAGATGTAGAACATCGATAACGCTGTTGTGACCACATGATCCCCTGGTGATTTTTCTGTTTGTCTGTGAGTGAGGTCATACCAAGGTTGTTCTTGTGACTGATCACCTCTGCCCCAGAGGTCAGGGGTTAAACACATGGGGAGAAGAGGGCAGGGTGCAGCCTGAGCCCTCCTCCAATCACCTTGTGACCTTTCATTCAGCGCTGCGTTGTGTCATAAGTTAGAGCTCTGTTCTACTTATTTTACATTGTCTTCCAACATAACACTCAATTACTGCAGTACATGACGAGGGGTTTGTATTAGTGGGAAAGTTGCAGAGACCAAATAACTGCACCGAGCTACGCTATTGTCACAAAGACAATTACATTACAAGGAAATCTCGATTTTTGCTTAAAGTTGTGCACCACTGTCAGTTAAAGATTGTGGACACGTGTGCTCAGGTGGAAAAACGCACCACGCATAAATATGCAAGGGTTGCAAATACTAATTATTTTCATTACTGATTCATCGTTATAAAAATAAATGTTTAGATGTTTGTTTAAAAATAAACATTAGAATTTTCCAACCAACAGTCCAAAACCCAAAGATTTTACTAAGTTTACTATCATATACGACACGGAAACAAATCACCACGTCGGAGAAGCGGGAACCAAATGTTTGGCTTGTTTGCTTGGAAAATGAAAAGATAAATCAATTATGAAAATGGTTTCTGATTTGATTTTCTGTCAGTCAACTAATCAGTTGATCATCAAATCGTTTCAGCTCTAGGACGAAGGTAAGTCAGCCTGCAGATTGAACAGAGAAGAAACTCTTCGGTGCAAAATAGACAGTCACAATGGAATATTAGAATACTAACATTTGATGTTTACCTTCATTAATCCTCCAAATTTCCGCTTTTCATTCTTTTGCTTCACTGGACTTTGTCGTAAAGTTGTGTGTCTGAAATCCACAATCACTACAGTGATGGTGGCGAGTACAATAATATGCAAACCCGTAGGTATGTTGGCCAAACTTAAACAGTAAAAGGGTGGTTGTAGTGCAAAAATTTGACCATGCGCACCAAACACGACTTTCTTGGACTTTCCTGAATATAAATTGACAGAACAAATATGGATGAAGGTCTTTTTGTTTGTTCTAAAAGTGAGGGGTGGTTGAACTTTGCTGAAGTGTAACATGTTTTTTTACATTTGCCTATAGCAAGCTGTGATAATGCCCTGCGGGTAACGTTGTCTCTTCTGGTCTCTCCTACAGGATGCCTCCATCGCCCATCGCTTTCATCTGATGCGGGAAAAGCACCCTGAGAAGTTCAACAGCAGGTGAGAGGATAAGATATTTCATAGATATAACAGCTAAAAGGAGTAGAACGTTCTGGCACTGGCACAGTCGATGAGGCGGATAGTGGCAATCTCATAACCAACTAGTGACCTCGCACTTTGATCTGGAAACCCAATATCACACTGAGCCGCAATCGTCAGCAATCAATAACAGGAAAAAACCCGCCTGCATGGTGGAATCAATACATTGATAGTTCCTCGTTTGTGGTAAGACTAAACTGAGCTGTGACCTGAGAGTATGTGAAGCCAAAGTCCAACTGGGCTGGAGACGTGGTTTCCACAGTTCAGCAGCAAATGTTTGGAATGCCAACTATTAGTTGTCTGTTACATGTTTTTCTCGTTTGTTGGTTCCGGTAAACTTCTCAACTAATTATAAAAAGTCAAATGAGGAGTTAATTGTCTGGAAACAATGCTGTTGCATTGCAGGAGAGCTGAATGAAGGCGGACGAAGACAGTTATGACGTTAATGGAGACTCACATCTGTCTAATAGCAGAGAAGGTATCTTCAAATGGCAGGCCGTCCAGACGAGTGCATAGCCGTCTAATTAATTGCTTCGTAACAGTCTGACTAGAGAGTGAGAGAGGTCGGCAGAGAGAGAAGCAGCGATCCAGATGAGAAAGAAATACCTCAGCGATGATGTGCGCTGCCCTCAGCAGCACAAGTTGAATTAAACCTCGTCGCACATGAAGGTGCGTACACAAGAGACCTTTTTGGACATGGAATCTGTAACATTGCTGGCTTCATCTGTTATCAGGCTTTCTGTTATAAATTTGAAGTCTGAAACGTAATCCGAGATCATTTTGATTATAACGTCATTAGGGTTTTTTCTCTCAAACTTCTCCAGAGCCACAAAATGCATTATACAACTGTTTAAGTTTTACTCCTCACGATAAGTAAACTGATCTTCACTGCCCTCATCACACCGCTTCTTCTGCGCACACACTTAAAGTTTAAGTTATGACGTGGGGTGGCCCATTACAAGACGGGGGATCTGAACATACTCCTACCCAGTGGGTGGTGCTGTACACATTTTTACCTTCACCAACTGCCAACTTGAAGTAGTAGAGGACTGCACTTGAGCTACATGCTCACAATGACAATAAACATGCTGATGTTTAGCGGTTATAATGTTTACCATGTTCACCATCTTAGTTTAGTGTGTTAGCATGCTAACACTTGCCAATTAGCACCAAACACAAAGCAAAGCTGAGGCTGATGGGACTGCAGGTATTTAAACACAAAGCAAAGTATTGGACACATTTACATTTTGGCCTGATGATGGTGCTAGATGAAAAATGAGGGGATCACAAATTACAATTATTACAATTAATTCTTCGCAAGAATGTCTGAACCAACTTTCAAACAACCCATCCAATAGAGATTTCACTTAAAACCACGAATATCAACCTGCTGGTGGTGCTAGAAATCGGGAATACCAAAGTCATTATACCATGAATGTCTGTGGGCTACAAAATATCTCTGCAGTCCATCTAAAAGTTGTTGTGTTTCAGTCTGGACCAAAGCGATCGACCAACAGACTCACAGACACACATTGCCATTCATAGAGCCATACCACTGGCATGGCTAAAAACGATTAAAACCCACACACCGTTGCCTTGGCTGAAATTTTCCTTCATTATGAACATCAATCAACATGGGCACTGCAGTTTGAGTCAGTCCTTCCTGACCTGTTTTTAAAAATCTATGTCTTTAGGGAACAATTGAGAGACAAACTAACAGTTGTTCGTTTTGGTCTTTTGCTGACCAACAGGAAAAATAAAGAATATGACCCAGACTTGTCCTTAGCATATAAACATGAACCTCCTTCAGCCCCAAAACCAATACCATCCTGAAACATCAGAAGTTGGAGGGGAAACACCGCTTTTGATGTCTCGCTGCTTTCATTTCCAGCAGCCACACTTCTCTCTGACGACTCATTCAGCAGCACAGCAGAGAACAAACAGCGGCACTGAGCCTCTGTAGACAGATACCGTAGCCCTGAGGTGAATCACTGTTGAGGCCAGCCTGTTGTGTGTGCTGTAGCTCGAGGCTGAGCTTGTGCGTTAACAAACAGTTGGTGTGTTTGTGAATGCCATAATGTTCTAAAGTGTCTCAAAGCGAGCCTCTATGCAAAGTGTTGCGTGAGCACAAATCACTGAGGGCGTGGCTAAACCGTAAAAGTCAAAACTAACCCCGTCGCCTTGGTCACAATGTGTTTTCACTTTGTTGGACTACTCAGTAAAGTATAAAAGCTTGTTTTCCACTGACTCACTTGAGAAATGGGTCTCTGTGCTGCTCTGTATGTTTAGCTGCTGTTTGCATGATGACAACAACATGTATGCTGCTGCATGAGAGAGTAAAAATAGAGATGGATTGTTTACTCTTTGAAATTTTAATAATTAATGCTGAAGTTTCCAGTCCTGTATCTGCTTCCAGCATCACGGGCAGAAGGAAGAGAGGGTGAGGGAAGATAAAAGAAAGATACCTCTGTTCTCTGGGGGGGGGGGGTCTCTTTGATCCATTAAACGATGTAAAGCATTTATGTGGAGAGCAGGACATATTCAGTACACATAAACTCAGCGGTTAAACACAGTAACCTATAAAGCTCTTCTTCTTCTTTGATGGTTCAAACTATTTTCTATTCTACTGACTGATGTGTGTGTGAGCCACTCGTGGGTCTGATCCAACCGTAGCTCCAAGCGAGAGGGTCTAATGTACACTGTTTACAGTAAGCCAACACTGGAGGTTGTTGTTCTTCTGTGAGTTTTCTTCTTCAGTGCTTCCACAGAGAAGCAGACAGCTGATGGACAACTACAACTGTTCTGTTGTTGTCTGACTGATGTTTTGGCAGGGCAAATATCCGTCCTTTTTTACAGCTATTTGAATTGAAAGGACCCATTGTGGAGAACGAGCTACGGGTGATCAGATGATAAATGACCTTTGACCTGCTGAGAAAGGCCCACAGCCACATGTAGCACTTAGCTCAGTGCTTTATTGTCCTCCCTGCCACTCACAATCCCACATTTTCTGCATGTGTGTGTGTGTCTCTCTCATACACCATCCCCCGCTTGTCTGCTAGCACATACAGCCTGTACCCCCCCCCCCTTCCACCAGTGTTACCCTCCCATCCCGGGCCCGTTGGGACAGAGGGGATGTGTGACTCCTGACACCTCAACCCACCAGCAGCTAATGGTCACAGGAGCCCAAAGCCCAGGTGCTAATGACTTCTCACAGTGGGGACAATGCTGTCTTTCTGTGAGTGTGTGTGTGTGTGTGTGTGTGTGTGTGTGTGTGTGTGTGTGTGTGTGTGTGTGTCTGCGTGTGTGTCATCCCAAGTGGGGGAGTTTCAGAGAAGAAGAGTTGGATTTGGGATTAGTAAAAAATAAGAATTATTTTCGAAATGCATCTTTTTCTCCTGGTTTTGGCCTCAAATCTACCTGTGCAGACGAGGAGACATTTTATGTAAAGATATATCCCATTACCTAAACTTGGCAATACATACAGGAACACAAGATGCAGTTTCTGTGATTAAAAAATAAATGTGATGGGGTGAGTGCGGGCTAGGTGTGGGGGAGGACAGTTGTGCGGAAGGTTTGGCAATGTAGTAATGTGGAGGGTCGGGGGCAGAGACAGATTCACACGTAGACCATCACTATCGCATCAGCCACTTATAGCTAGCATGGCTAGCACCCACTCTCAGGGTCTATATGAGTCTCCTCCGCCCGCCAACAGGACCTCTGGCCGGGTCAGGGCTGGACAGGAGATGTCAGGGAATGGTACAAATCAGCTTTCACTAACAAGCATATATTTTTTTTATAAACTACCCTGATAACTGTTATTATATTCTCTGCAAAAAAAAGCGGTGTTCTTCTTTTTGTACGTGGTGTGGCAACCGTTAGCACAGTTAAGGGGTCAAAGAACAGGATATACTCAGAGTCTAAGGCAACATCCACACCAATACCATTTCATTTTTAAACTAAAACTATCTCTGTACACACGAGCGTTTTATGAGAGTTTCAGAATTAATCTCCGTCCACACTACACACCTGAAAACACATATTGCGTGACCATTCACGTGCGCTGGGCATGCACGTGCAGGTGGAACTGTTACTGAAAGGAAGTGTTTTCATTCGTTCTCCATTTTGAATTAACTGCTGGTAGCCAAGGCTGATGTCGTTTGGTTTCTTCTGGAAAAGGGCGCACCTCGTGACTGATAAGACCAATCAGGAAGCGTACGTGGGTGTCTCCGTCGTCGTTTTAAAACGTCTCTGTTTCCGCCCATCCTCACTAAAACGCAATCCGGAGTTTTCAAAACGAGGTCAGCAGCATAAGTAGTGTGGACGCTAGGCGTAAACATAAAAAGTTAAACAAAAACATATTGGTGTGAATGTAGTGTTAACTATTTTTCATCTCTAAAATGTCCCTCTCTGTATATCATATCAGCCGCTACACTTTAGCACTACATTGATTGCAGAGGTGTCATTGTTTAAAACTCTCCTGCGCATTTTTCCTGCCGTCTCAAAGAGAAATTCTTTCCCCACTCGCTCTGCTTCCTGTTAGATAGATAAGGGCAGACGAGTACGCGAGCAAACTTCTTCTTTTCTTCTTCTTCTCTTAAAAACATGCGTGCTGTGCATACACACATACAACTGCACATGACTCATGCCATGACGCAAACATAAACATGACCTTGGTAGTAACAGAAGTAAGAAAAATACAGCTGAATAATATAATATACTTTGGAGAACACTGAACATTTTGCATGTTGTTTGCAAATGTAGTCCCCATTAGATCTCTTCATAAGCTGCTTTGTGAAGCCCAAAGAACCTGATTGGATTAGCAGAGATCAGATATCAGCACCTTCTTGACCTCTGACCCAAAACACTGCAGCCAGCGTCGTCTTTCCCTTTAGGAGAATACCTAAAGGGAAAGACATCACTAATACGTTTTTGTTTTAAACGCAAAACTTTTTCTATGTTTACGCCTAGGCTCCTCACTACTCCAGCGTTTTATAACCCCTAAAACAGAGACCTTTTAAAACGCTGCTGATCCCGTTTTAGTTTGAAAACTTCAGATAGCGTTTTAGTGAGGACGGGTGGAAACAGAAGACATTTTAAAACGGTGACGCAGACACCCACATTCACTCCCTGATTGGGTCTTATCAGCCCTGACGTGACCTTCCCTGATTCATCACAGCCCTATCACATGACCCCTTCCCGGAAGAAAACAAACACCAGCCTTGACTCCCAGCGTTTAATTCAACATTAATAATGAATCACAACACGTCCTTTCAGTAACAGTTCCACCTGGTTGTCTGTCCAAGCAGAGAAATCTCTGCTCTTACTTTTCTCCATCGCTGTTCTTGTTCGTAGTATTTCCTGCAACTAACTAAGCGACCAACCAATTCAATTCAATTCAGTTTTATTTATATAGCGCCATATCATAACAACGTTATCTCAGGGCACTTTGTCATAAAGAGCAGGTCTAGACCGACTCCTTATGTGTACAGAGACCCAACAATTCCCACCAAGAGCAGCACAAGCAACAGTGGCNTTTAACAGGCAGAAACCTCGAGCAGAACCAGAACCAGAACCAGGCTCTGGGTGGGTGGTCATCTGCCTCGATCGGTTGGGTTGAGAGAGAGGGGAGGGAGGGAGAGAGAGAGAGAGAGAGAGAGAGAGAGAGAGAGCGAGAGAGAGCGAGAGAGAGCGAGAGAGAGCGAGAGCGAGAGCGAGAGCGAGAGAGAATGAGGAAAGTGAACATGCAGTAGCACAGCACTGTTCAGTTCTACATACAGATGTAAAGCAGCAGTAGTGGAAATAGTATTAATGTTAATACAAATAAAAGTAATAGCAATGTGGTAGTAGTGATACTAATAATAAGTCCAAAAACAACAATAACAGCAGCGGCTGCCGAGCAGCAGCACAGGGGCAGTGGATGGCCCGCATCAGAGATCCAGGCTCCGCAACCACAGATCCAGACAATCTGCTTCCTGTTTACACGTGAATGGTCATGCGATATGCGTTTCCAGGTGTGTAGTATGGACGGAGATTATTTCTGAAATGGTGATAAAACGCTCGTGTGTACAGAGATGGTTTTCATTTTAAAATGAAAACGTATTGGTGTGGATATAGCCAGAAACTCTTCTGGACAAATGCTTTTATTTGTTTCCCTCCTGGTTTTTTGGTTTTCCTACTGACTGGTCACCTTGTGTCCTCCTGATTTCACAAGATGGTTGAGAGGAGGAGGGGCAGAAAAGAGGTGGTGGGGTCGTAAGGTCACTGCTCATATTGGGGATTAAAGGAGATGCTTATCTGGGGGGGGGGGCACAGTAGGCGAGAGATCTAGGTACAATATACAGCCAGAGAGCTTTGCTAAAGCACCTGAACAATGTTTTCATAACAACATGGTTCCACCTTACTATAAAGCCGATCTCTATTCTCTCTCAGACGAAATGTGATCCAGCCAGCTCTAAGAATTGTCTTTGAACTGTTACAGAGACTAGTTATCTTGCAAACCAACTGCATTCATTAAAGTCGAATAGGATTAAGAAGTACTTTGCTTTGTTAGGGAACCAGTTGTTCGCCCTCACAAGCACGCTGTCAAACACTAAACCCTTTTCTTTACTGGTCCGAGCCCCAGGGCTCAGCAACACAGCCTTACAAACTGAGCCGGAGGCTAAAAATAGGAGGGGAAAAAAAAGTCTACCTCATCATAATTGGGGAAAAAAAACACCACCTTTTTAAAGATTATTTAAGATCCTTTTTGTTCCAACGTTTCACCAGTTTAGATGAAGAAACATGGGAATAATGAAGGAAAGGCTTATGGAAGTAGTCTGTCTCCCTGTTGCACTCTCGGTCCATAAGAGAGGGGAAAAAACATGAGTTAATTGCATTTTTTACAGACCGTCTCAAGTGGAAGCAGCTTAATGAGGTTAGGCAGCTTGCCTCATTGAGAATCGCAACTGTTCCTAATTGTGATCTCAAATATGCTCATAATCCCCTGATTTGACAGCGGCAGAGGTTTCTGGGGAAGTATTAAGGTGAAAAGAGAGAGAACAAGGGACAGAAAGACAATTAGCGAGGAGAAAAACATGTGAACAAGTACAGCGGCTTAAGACATTTCACTTACAAGTAAAATAAACAGTTGTGAATGATTTTAATGCTTTGTTTGAAGGCATCTCCTGAATAATTTTAGTGTGTCCTCTTCTTGCTCTCAGTGCCAAGGTGGCACCCAACCTTGGTACTGGTACGCCCACATGACACTGAGCTGTTGTGTCAATAGCTGTGTTGTCAGTATCAGCAGCATGTCCACATGCCAGTGAACCTGCTGTCATATTCTAGAGTAATGCAGGGTGAGACATCAGTTATGCTGGTCGTCACATTTTTTTCACGTTTTTTGACGAGCAGAGCCTTTACAGAAAGGTGAAGGACTTGATCTTGGGAGCACAATAAAAATTCTACACTCAAGGTTCACTTACTTAACTTCTCCCAGGGGCATTCTGCTCAGGTGTCATCGCATGACCGTACAGGACTTTGAGACCATAACCCCTTTCTCTGTTCCATAGGTGGGGACGCTGGGGACAGCGCCAAACAAAATGTTTTGAAAAATAGCTTGCACCAAGAAATATTAACTAACACATGAGAACGCTTTGAGAAAGGTGGACTTGCACAATAAGAAAACATACAATGCAATGTAAATATAGAAGAAACAAATGATGCATATGGATGACTGTTACCTGTGCGGTCGACGTTTTTGTGCATTTTATGCTAAGTATTTTTGTATTGTCGACGCTGTAGTACCCTGGGCTCTATGCCCACACCATTTTTTTTCCCGACCTGCCA
Source organism: Maccullochella peelii (assembly GCA_002120245.1). Classification (NCBI taxonomy): domain Eukaryota; kingdom Metazoa; phylum Chordata; class Actinopteri; order Centrarchiformes; family Percichthyidae; genus Maccullochella; species Maccullochella peelii. Next base: position 89,236 of record LKNJ01003167.1, on the reverse strand, counting down.
TAATTACATACTTTGACCTCATACCGATCCCCCATTACATTGCCTAAAATCGCATATGTTGAAGACCCTTAAAAACATTATATCTGAAACGGAGATCCTTTTCACACGTATTAGTGTGGATGCCGCCTTACAGTCAGTCGGTGATTCATGTGCTATGAATCCACATGATTGCGTTTGGCAGGGTTCAGCAGTGTTCTTTAGATAACAAATTACAGAGACAAAACAACAGTGTAGGACCACTGACTTGAATTATGGCTCCTATGACCATTTTCAGAATTTCCACATTTACCTCCAGTTGTCTTCAGTTGTTAGTGAACAAGTTGGTTTTTCCTCCATTCCTAACTGTTGGAAACTCTGAATACAAACACCATCAGTGTTTCATCAGAGTTGATATTTACAGATTGGTCAAGCAGAGATTTCCCCTTGACTGTAAACGGTGTTATTCAGCCACAGTCCAGCCCCAAAACTGCAGGATATAAACAAAACGCATCCATCAGGTCACCTCTGACAAATCGTTTGCAGGGCACAAATAAACCATTGCTCAGTTAGTCCTGTGGGTTGCTGTGAATGCTGTGAATCACAATAATATTTACCCTGATTTTTTAGTCTCCACCAGCAATGTTTCACCCTTTTTCCCCTCAAGAGGCAACGAGCGGACAGCAGCAGAGTGGCTGTTTGACAGATGGTGGGGTTAACTTTCTGTGGCTCAGTATCTAGCAATCAATGCTGCCGGTGCCAGTGTCTCCTCTTTAAGGCTTTAGGGTGCATCGATGGAGCTTTGACCTCTGTGGTCACATGGCCGCTGGCTGTCCTGAGCTGTCAGATTCAAAATGTGAGATGACTCAAGGCACCGGACAGCTTCAATATGTGCCCAGTGCACCCTAAACAAATCCCGCTGTAGGCTCACAACACTGTACTCATGTGCAAGCAACTGGGAATGTTGTTTTCCAATGTGTTAGTGAAAAACATGTCTGTCCTCTGTTTCCCCCTCTCGCTCCACAGAATGAAGAACAAGCTCTGGTACTTTGAGTTTGGCACCACTGAGACCATATCTGCCACCTGCAAGAAACTTAACGAATGCATAGAAGTTGAGGTGAGTCTCAGTCTTATCAGAGCTGAAGCATAATGGATGAGTGGTGACAAAAAGTGATTGGTTGTGTAACTGACAGAAATGGGGAAAAATTACTTTAAATACCCAAGAACCTACCTTATTTGATGCAATAAAAAAGTAAACATCTTGTGTACACTACATGTCAACAAGTTTGCTTTTCTGTCTTTTCACTGACAGACTTTTAAGTGTTCTTAATCTTTTATGTGTCTAAAAAAGCGTTTTCTCGTATTAATGAGGCGGGCTATTCATAGCACATCATCAGATTAATGCTCCATAAAGTCACTGATTGCCTCATTCTGTCACACAGCGCCACATAATCTGTCACCTGGGTGCTTAAAGCACAGCAAGACTCCAAGAAAACACACATAAAAAAACACACTTTTTCAGAAACTATTGGGGACAAATGCAAACAAGCTGCGTTCCATCTCAAAGGGTTCGTGCCCAACACCCTCCTTACGTTTAATTATTATTTTAAAAATTGACCATCTTTGACAATGTGATAACATACTGATCTTTTTGACAAATATTGCCTTGGTCAACATGTAGCTTTACTACTTTCTTAAAGGTTAAGGCTGGCATAACTCTATATTTTTCTTATTGTCAACAAATCCAACAAAAAGACCAACAATATGTTATGTTCTGTCTCTTCCTACAATGTTTGTTGCACTCAGCCACAAGCTCATTGATTCCTACTGAAGTGAAGCTAAAAAAAGGCTCATAAATATTTTGTTTCATTAAAAAAAAGTTTACTCAAACAGGAGAAATATTGCATTTCTTAGGAACTATTTTCAGCGGCGGATTGATACACATTTGGTGCTCAGTAACTAGACTTTAAGGAAACTATAGCGCAACATGTTTGTGGTAATGAAGGGAACATGTCACCCAGTGCAACAGTGTGGCTCATTGATGTGCTTTTAATAGTTTTTGTGAACAATAGAAGTCTATGGTACAGAGGAATAAACTATATCACAAAGATAATCCTTATTGGTATGATTGATTTATCGTATAGAATATCACTGGACTTATTTCTGATATTTGTAATTGTGTGGTGTGATATGTTCTCATTTTAAACATCAGAACAATATTTCAAATCTTTAATTGTTAGTTATGATAGGCCTTAGTTACAAAGCTCACAAACTCCCTTCACTTCCTCTAAAGTTATCTTCGCAAATCTATTTATCAAACGCTTAGACTGAGCAGAGCTGTAATCACAAATAACCCCTAAAACCACAATCTACATGTCAGTGATGTTGTTCATGCAGGGTACGTGGGCAGATACAGTGTGACTGATATGACTTTTTATTGGCATATAGACTCCTGCTCCTGCTTTGAAGAAGACTTCGTCATCTTGATTAAATCTCAAGGACTTCAAAGCACAACCTTCTTGTGTGTGGGCAGTTTTGTAAAGAAATATTTGGATTTTATTACATTTGACTCAGAAAACCTCGCATTTTGTTTGTAACACAGCCCCTTAATAATCACATTATGTTTTGTCTCTTAAGCAGTCTGTACCTAAAAAAGATTTTGTCTGAATTCTTTCCGAACTTGTCTGTGCAGCCCATTGCAAAACAGCTCTTTTCATGTATACACAATGGAAGATGCTGGCGTGATTTCCATGTAAGGTAACATCATGTCTAACGAAGAACTGTGTAGGCAGGTAGCAAGTCATAAGGGTGGTCAGGTGAGGTGCACAGGCAGGAAACTAGTGAGAAGTGATGTAAACGTCAAACACACACAGGCAGAAAGACTAGGGGAGTGGAGAGTCAGAGTCAGAAATGGACAAAGAAAGAGAAAGTGCAGCTTTTACTGTCAAGCAGCTGCATTAATTGTTGGGTTTGTATTGCTATCACCTTAGAAAAGGGAGGACTTTACATATTTGACAAGGAAAACAGAGCAGAAAGCAGCAATGTAGGAGTGTTTTTATATCTTATTGGTCCTAATGTAAGACAATGTAACACCAATGTTTTTCTCTAGAAATTACACAGAAGAAAAGTTGTTTTAAAGCCAAAGTGCACAAGTGCAAATTCATTTAAAAAGGTATGTGAGAGGTCCAGAGTGAATTATGACGTTAAAAAATGGTCTCGGTTATTGGGTTACTGGTTCAGGATTGGTACGAACCATTGCATAGTGTGAACGTCTCTACATGCACTTTACAGAGCTGTATAGTATTGTCCTCTGGACAGTGTGAGTGTGTGTGTGCCTGTGTGTGTTTGTGCATACATACAGTATGTGTGCAGGCATAAGTACTCCAATTCAATTTTATTTATATAGCGCCAAATCATAACAGAGGTTATCTCAGGGCTCTTTTCACATAGAGCAGGTCTAGACCGTACTCTTTATAATATTCCACATGTCACGTAGTTTTTCACACCCACATTATGTGATGATTCCTCTGTGGTTTGCCTGCATTTCGTGGGCGTCCAGCGTTTTTGTGGCTGCTTTGACTCAGAACGAATCAACCGTGCGTGCTGAGTCACAGCAATGTGTTGTTGACATTCTCTGGTGTTTTTGAATTATTTGGTGAATCCAGATGAGGCTAGACACAATATAATTTAGTGTTAGGCCAAGAATGCCAAATGGGGTTACTTTATATCTGTTAATATCGTACAGTGTGTATTGACATTGGCCGTTTTATTGCTGTCTGTTTTGCTGCTTCACACAACTGCACACTTGGCTTCTGTCCAGGTAATAAATCTTGCAGTTTTGGTCACTGGTGCGCAAAGTGGGTACAAGCACGGACAGCTATCTTACTCTGTGATACAGCAACTCATTCACTGCAGCTGTAATGTCTGTGGTATCTGTTAGCTTGGATCAGGGATCAACTTGCTTTACCCGGGGGCCACTTTTGCAAAATTACAGGATGCCAGGGGCCAGTTATAAACAAACATAATATTTCTCAGATATCTTGCGGTGCTACCAGACGGGAACGCTGCACTGTAGCTAGCATGTTTGACTCGTGATGGAGCCTAAAATTAGCAATCTTGCATACAACAATTGTCATTTGACAAATTAAACACAGAGGTTTGGTATGAAGTGGCAAAATAAAGACAAATTAATCTGTCCATTTTTCATTGAATTGCCTGTTTTCATTGTTAACCTTTCGATGTTTGCCGTCCTCACTCATAATTGCCAGGAGGCAAATCCAGTCGCAGCAGCGAGAAGTTAGCCCTCAGGAATTTCTGCCAGGCCGATAGCCCTGAAGGCAAACTTCTCCCATGTGACCTGCACAGGTGAGGTGTGCTTTTGCAGTGTCACCACTTGCACTGCACAGATCGCTGATAGGTTAATATGCAACTTTAACAGCTAACATTCACTAATTGGTGAACCAGTTAATTTTCATTGTGAATTAGAAAATGGTCAACAGGCCAGCCAGCACCCCTATTTTGGAAGCTTACTTATTTTAACTGTGGTTGAACCAGAGAAGACAACACAAGTGAATGAGAAGAAGCTGAAGAAGCTTTATTTGATAAAAGACTTTGGCATTGACCCTTGTCAGTTACATTAATTAATAGGAATAGAGCCCTTTAAAAAGTAGATCAGAGACCCTATAGATGGGGACCTGACACTAGTAGGGGTTTGCTGTAGTGGAGGGGCTAAGCTGCAAAGCGGCATCGATTTCAGTTACAGCAGTGAGACGACACAGGTAAGGTGGTTACATACAGTATATTCATCATTGGATGCTAGTAAAGCTCATAAACAGTAATATATACACTGCTTCCTGACTTGTTTTCCTCTTCTCAGTGGCCAACGGTGCAGTTAGAGGAAAGGAAAGGTTAAACTCAAAAGACCCACTTAACAAGGCGGTTTACCAAAAATGAAAATAAAACTATTTCACCCCGAGTTCTATGTATTCAACCTTATAGTTATTGTGTGACTTGCCAAGGTCTGGAGATATCTGATAAAGAAGTGTCTGCCTACACAACTGAGCTCAGGGCATTTGACATTGAAATACATTGAAAACATCAACACAGTTTAAAGGAATGACTTTCTGCCAGAATACATTTACCAATAGTATGTCTCTGCACAGATGGAAGCAACACATGGTGGATCATATTAAACTGGCTCTTAGGATAAGATTGCATTACATATTAGTTCCAGACTTCTGTTTCAAATCCCAAAAAACTCTTCGAGACCTTCTTCTCCCTGCTCCAGCCACCACATCCTCCTCCCGGAGGATTGTGCTGCTTTCTTTAAAAGAAAGTTACCAATATGTGAAATTCTTTCCTCCATGATGCTTCATGCCTTCCCTCAACCTCTTCAGCTTCACTACCTCCACCTCCCACCCTATCTTTGCTGCATTTCACAGTGATCCACCAGTTCCCCCTCTCCACCCTTAAAGAATTGGGTCTCAGGCTCTGCACTCTCACTGTTTGCATCCTACCTGACGGGTCGCTCCCACCAGGTGACAGAAAGGATCGTGTCTGAACCACGCAGCCTGACAACAGGACTTCCACCACACTCTGTCCTTGGCCCTCTCATCTTCTCCCTCTACACAAGGATGCTTGATGCTGTCAAACACTTGCATGGCTTTTCCTACCACTGCTATGCTGATGACACTCAGCTATTCTTGTAATTCCCACCGTTTGACACTCAGGTGGAGGCACACATTGCTGCTTGCCCAGCTGACATCTTGGAGTGGATGTTCAGGCAACACCTAAAGGTCAACCTAGACAAGACTGAGCTTGTGTTCCTCCAGGGGGAAGGGTTCCCTCACCGAGACCTGTACAAAGTGATGGTGCCAACTCAGACTGCAAGGAACCTGGGGGTGACCATGAATGATCATTCTCGGAAGTAACCCCTCCTGTCAGTTCCTCCTTTACAACATCAGGAGGATTCACCCCTGGTGGTCGTTTATCTTGGTCAAGGCTCTTCTCTGTTCTGGCTCCACAGTGGTGGAATGAGCTCCCCACTGAAGTCAGGACAGCAGAGTCACTTCCCTTCTTCCGCCGCAGGCTAAAAACTCACCGTTTCAGACTACAACTCAACAACCCTTGCTAGCACTTACTTATGTCTTCCTTCGTTAAAAAACATATCTAGCTAGATATCTAGCTCTTGCTCCTACGTGGTTTCAATGCACTTATTGTAAGTCACTTTGGACAAAAGCATCTGCTAAATGAATGTAATGTAATGCAATATTACCTTAGTGTCTGTCATCCTGCAGCAGCTGGAATGTGCCCATGTCCATGTCCTGTCTTAAAAGTTCTGAAATGTTTCTTTATAATCATTCTTTCTCTTTTTGTCTCCTCTCTTAATTTGCCCCTCAGTGCGACGGGATCATCTTAGACCTCAGCAACACCTCCTTAGAGGGCATCGCTGTGCTCAACATTCCCAGCATGCACGGCGGCTCCAACTTGTGGGGCGAATCAAAGAAGAGGAGGAACTACAACCGCATGAGCAAGAAGGTTCCCGACAGGATGCCAGCCGGCACCGTCACAGACGCTAAAGAGCTCAAATTTTGCGTGCAAGGTGAGTCAAAGGAGATGAATGAGGACGCGCTTTCCAAGGCAAATTCACCTACCTGTTACCTGTTTACAGGAAGCTGCCGTAAAGCTGAGTTTGGCATAAAAATAAAAATTGGTGCCAATTCATGATTTTCATCAGTCAAACATATTAAGGCATATTAAGTGCAATAGTAATAAGGTTCCAGCAGTATACTAGAGGTGGGCTGCCCCACTGAATTAGTGATTTCCTCCTCTAAGGTCATAAGTTATGATAATAAAAATAACAGGTTTTTATGGAATAAAACCTTTAAAAGCCTGCAGAGAAGTTGGGCTTTATCATTGTTTCCCAACCTTTTTGGCTTGTTACCCTGAAGCACTGTCTATTTGTGACTGTCGATTATGGCCTTTGTCTGGACATGTGTTATGAGCAGTGCAACGTAAGCGGGGATTCAGACCGAAAAACAGCCCAGCATTTAAACAGCGCAGGGGGCTCCACTGGTGAGGATGTGTTGTTTGAGGCACCAGTGAAACGATGAAATATGATCATGGGAGTCCAGCTGGAGTAACAGATTAATGCGTTTAATGGCTTATCATGGTTTATAATACTCAAACACAGGATTTTACAACTCTGGAACGTTATCATGGCAGCAACTATTTTATCTTTTGTCATGACGATGCACTTGCATGTAATTGATTGGCCAGTGCAGCTCTTTGTCAAATGACGTCGCTTTGCGTTGCAGCAAAAGTTGAGCCTTGTTCAACTTTTTTTCTGGATGACCCTGTGTTGGCTCCCCAGACCGGCTCCATTCAAATGAATGAGAGGGCTCCGTTTTTTCATGCAGGACTAGAGTGATATAAAAAAACCTCTTGGCCAATTTATGGCCGTATCGCCCAGCCCTACTAGTAAAGGTTCAATTCCAAAAAAACATGTAAAAACAAACAAAAGAACAAAATCTACTGTTTGTGAACTATTCATTTCTTTTGACTCCATGTCGCAGGTTATGTTACTGTCATGACTCCGGGGAGCAAGTTAGTCTGACAGATTGGGGCATTTTCTATGATGATATACGTAAAATATATTACCCAGATTAATTCAGTTGTGGCAGAGTGGAAAATGAGGTAAATATAGTTGTGTAGGTTACCAGTGTGATGTTTTGTGCTGTCCACTAGCCTCTTAACAATTAGCATCCTGTGTCCTCCTCTTGTCCCCGGGAACAGGAAGTGCTGATATTTAAGGCCCGTGATCTGTTTTAGATGAATGCCATGAAATGACCTTCAACATTGCGTCAGAAACGATACAACCGAATAAATGAAGACAATTATATAATAGATACTGCCCATGTCCAACCATTTCTCAGTCTCTGTGTTCAGATTCATACATAATATATCTTTACACATTCCCTCCTGATTGTCTCTACCTTTACATTCATAAAAGTACAGTATGTTTTTTTAGACTCTATAATAACTGTGGGAAACCCTGATATATATTCAAGAGTACAACCGAAGAGTTAAGGGACATAAAAAGGCCTAACGATGCCTGTAATCAGCAGCTGCAGGGAGTCTGACCCGTTAGTGGCTGCTTGATGTGTGGCAGCAGCTTGTTCGTGGTTCATACTAAAATAGCACGAGTATAGACTGACATTAACTGTGGTTTAAAGTGCTACCTTCTATTCACTTTACTTTACAGCAATAATTGACTTAAATTTGACTTGGACTTTTGGAAATAATTAAGGGTTCTTGATAATCAGTGGTTGTGTTCTCCTGCAGATAGCAACCTTTTAACCGCTATAGCTTCCAAAATCACCACATTACCGTTTGTAGCTGCGTTGGTATTTCCAATAATGTTCGACTGATTGTTTCTTTATGGCATCAGACATCCATTTAATATATTCTACAATGCCTGTATGCTTCACGTCACTTTCTAGACATTTCCACACCGCTATCCATCGTCCAAACTTTCACTCTGTCACAGCTGGGCCTTTTTGATTCTTAATGCTTTAGTTTTAAATCGCTGCATGTGGTGCTCATTAACAGACACATGTTTCATGTGAATTAATTCAGAATACACAGTTTGGCAGGTATCGTCAGACTGTTGCTGCTCCTGCTCTTCCTGAGCGCCACAGCTGCTTCTAAAGAAAGTCCGGTCCGTATCAGCAAAATGCTTGATATTTGGGATTGTGTCACCCTGGACAATGACATTTCAGCAGTGTATAACACCAGTACATGAACACTGTGCATGCTCACTACCTGAGTGCTGAGTTTATCTGCTGCTACTTTTCACATAAAGGTCAGTTTACTCAGCACCAGGAGTGCTGCTCAGCCTTAGACAACAGTTGTATAATGTCCTCTGTGGCTCTGGAGCTTTGGCTCTATTTTACGAGACAACTCTTGGGCACTTTCTCTAGCTCTCTCCATTTCAATTCATCAAAAAGCCTCCTAGTCAGTGTGGTGCATGGTGTTGGTGTATGTGTGACTTAGGCTACAAGGTTCACATCCAGGCAAGGACGACATCTTCTTCTTCTTCTTCTTCTTCTTCTTCTTCTTGTGTTTTGTTACATTAGAGCAAAAAAAATCTAACCAGCACAAATGTCTAAAAAATTAAATTACTCTAAAGGCCACCATATTATATATAAAAGCGGATTATTTATGTGTTAATTTATCATGTATCTCTAGTGCTGGACCAGTATATAATATATTATGGCTACAGTAATCTCCAGGATGACTTACTTGGATCTGATGTCCACAAACATTAGAAAATAACCCACTCTCTGCTTTCACCATGGTTGTCTCAATTCATCCCACTTCTGTCTCTCTCGCTTCACTTTATCTCTGCATCTCTGCTGACTGAACTAAACCTTGTTTCCATGGAGATCTCAGGGCTATACTGAAGTAAAGACTGGAGGAGAGGACAAGCAAAAGACAGGAGAGAAGGAAGACGCAGGTGGAAGACGTACTGAAAGACACTCTAGCGTCACCAGTCACTTTCAGTTTTATGTGTGTTTATAGTTGATGGATTCTGCCTCTTCGTAGATGCCTTAAGCAAAAGTGGGGAAACATATTGCAATTATTGGATCGACTATATATACTGGGACCATTAATGCCACGCTGTGGGTGAAATAATAATTTAAAAAACGGAGAGTGGGCATAAAATAGGTAACACGCATGATGCATAATCTGAGTTTCAGGGCCTGAAGGTCACCTTATGCCGTTTTCAAACTCACCGACTCAAACACTGGAGATGCACCAACCATTTCTTGTGAACTGAACCTCAGATCACATGCTGGCGCCTCCCACCATTACTCCGAGACTCAAAAGGCTCCCAGCGGTTCGACGTGGGGAAGTTAACAAATGCGGACACGTAGGAATGACAGCCAATCGCGCTTGTTTTGATTCCCTCGTAAAAAAAACAGAAGCACATAGTTGTTTTCTGCTCCACTCAGCTACGAAAGCTACAAAATGGAGGAAACGTTGATTGCGCTGTTAGCATCCTCCCAATTCTGTACAATATAACTTTAAGAATATACCCACACTTGAATAAGTAAAAACGGTGCATGGAAACATATTGCTCAGGAAATAAAATATTTTGTTGTCTCCCAGTAAAGTGGCAATATGAGAAAATAACTGTCCAGTCGAGGCTGAATATGTAAATGACTCAAATACTCAATTCTAAACACACTCCAGACTTGAGGGAAAAGAGACTGCCTGCCTCTTTGTGTCTGTATGCGTGAATGCACCGTTACTCTCATGAAGTCTCCTCCATTTCTCTTTGCAGAGCTCACAGTCTCTCCATCCACATGCCTTCTGAATATGGAATATATTCATTAGTTTCTTTGCCTTTTGCATGCAAACTGCAGCATAAATTAGCAGCAAGACAAACTGTTTTGGATGGAAGTCTGTTTCTATTTTAGTGCAGGAACAGGCAAGAATTCGGGTTCTTGCATTTTGGGATTCCCTTGTGATGTGAGTCTAATCACAGTCCACCTGTCATTCAGCGTGTTATGTGACTATTTTGTGACAGTGAAAATAAGTAAATATGTGGGGGATGACTAGTCTTTGTTGTTTTCAATGATCTTAAATATTAAATCCACCAAGTTTACACATGAAGTTCAATTTCAGAGCACTACTCAGCCTGCGAAAACTGTTATATAATGTCTTCTGTGGCCCTGAAGGGAGCTTCCTCAAGTCTGAGATCAGGGTTATCGTGGAGGGAGACTTCACACTTTTAACAGGAAGCGCGTGTTGCAAACTTGGGACGTGGAGTTTGAAAGATGTGGGCATTTAGGAGGCAGGGAGGGTCTGACAAAAGACGCTGTTGAGTTGCATTATGGGTATGGGAGCTTGAGTGGGGATATCTCAGCCTTCACTGCTTCAATTTTAACCACTCTTTGTTTTAATCAGTCTCTTGTGAGTCCTCCAACTTAATAAAAGTGCAATGCTAAATTGCTTTCCCTTGAGCATCCTTTGACAACAAACACATATAGTACAGTACGGTAGATATAGTTCCCATCCCCATGTGGCCACATTTGAGGCCCCACAGGACCTGGTTCTGGCTCCACAGGACCGTTCAGTCCATATGCCCAGGAGCAGACGTCTACACACTGCGCTGTGCAGACAAGCAGACACACACGAGTTTGTATCACTGTACGTGTGAGAGCTTTTGCAGCGATTGACTCCATTCATGCTGTAAATCTTCTGCCTGGTCTTAACTCTTGGCCTAAATCTGAGCCATAATCCCAAAGTAGCCTCTTAAAGAAGTGAAGACCAACAAACTGTCCTCACTTGAAAGGATTTTCCTTATCTCATTACACACACTGACCAAAAACAAAAACAGAAAAACATAAACCCCTGTTCACTGTAATACAATCCAACAGCTCTGTGCTATTAACACTTTGTGAAATGTTTAAATTTGAATTGTTGTTGGTGTCAGAAAAGAGTTGATAAAACTTTGAAGTAACGTTTGAGGCCTTAGTTTGTTGTATTGGAATGTGCACATGAAAAGGTTAATCAGTGAATCAAATAGTGGATCAATTGATTAATCACTGCAGTCATTTATTAAGGAAAATGCAAATCATTGCCTACGTTAAGCTTTTTCAATGTGTTAATTTAACAATTTGGGGTTTTGGTCTGTTTGAGCTGTGGGAACTTGTAATGATCTGTATAATTATTTAATCAAAAAAAGCAATCAACTGCTTAATTGATAATGAAAATTTTTTTTTTTTAAAACCTTACAGTTGAATCAAGTCCAATACAACGATACAACCCCCCCAAGAGTTGAATCATCAGTTCTCTGACACACTGGAGACAATAATTACAAATGTTATGTTCATACATTTATTTACAACATTGCATTTTTATTGGACTGCATTGCAATGTACAGGGCTTTATATTTCATGTTGACAAAGTATCAGTTAGATAATGTTACGTAGTGATGATATAAAGAAATAATACTACTGCAGTATTTCCCATTCCACAATGTGAGACTGAAAGAGCCAGATGTTTCTGCACTTTGCACACACATGCATGAATTTTTATGTGTTCACTATAAGGTCTGGGCCACCAGCTTCACCTGTTCAGGACAGTGTAAATATTTCTGTGTGAATTTGTTCGTTCGTTCATGCATGTGAGAACGTGTGTGATGGAATCTTTGTGCTCCAGATTTGTCCCCCAGGATTTAACCCTTATTAAATTAGCTTCTCCTGCTAATGCTATTTGGAAATGGGACTCTGAGACGAGTGCTCTACTTTCAGGGAGAAACTGTGTGTCTCCATGCAAGGTATGCATTTATGTGCCTCAGTTCCTGTGTGCCCTGGAGTGTGTACGCCTCTGTTAGTGTGTGTGCGTGCCTGCATGTTTATCATACAACTAATTGTTTATGGCAGTTGCTTTCTCTGGCGCAATAAACTAAAGCTTTTAAATCCATTTGCTGCAGATAATGCAATCAGCCAGGGTTACCCAGAGCGAGTGAAAGAGGCCCTGGGCACTTCTGACCTCAGTGATGAAACTTCAGTCCTCTGAGTCACTGTGTTTCTGCTCTGGTTTTTGTTCTGCACGGACAGAAACGACAGCCGAGACAGACACACAGAGACAGCCTATAGCAACGTGTAATTGGAGTACAGTCATCGGCTTCATTTAAAGTTAAACATTGCATCTATTACCCGGTTTAAACAACAGTCCATGAACTGGAAGAAATTACCTGCATAACTGCTGTGAAAGCTGAAAGGTGTGTTCAGACGCAATAGAAAGGACATTTTTGTGTCTCATTATTTGACGGCTGGAATGTGCAGTCCATGTTTATTCGCCCCAAACAGCATATTTTACTGTACAGACGAAGGTCTCAAAACTTACCAGGAACTCTTCTTTCTGTTGTTTTCCTCCACATATCTTTCTTTTTCTCATGAATCTGAAACATGAAGCACAAATGTTTTGTTCGAGATGAAACGTTTTCAACTCGTCTTTGCCTCAGTTCACGCTGCCCAAGAGCGTCCAGTTCACGTCTAGCTGGGGACCTTTGTTGCATGTCATTACCCATCTCTCTCTCTCTCTCTCTCTCTCTGTCCCTTCGTTTCCAGTCATCTCTCTACTGTCACTATTTAATAAAGGCATTTTTTTTAAACACACCTTGAAAATTCAGTCTCATGTCCGGTTCCACATTTACAGAAAGAACTGAGTCAAGTCAGGTTCAGATGGGCTCAATTGTCAGAACAGATATTTTGGAAGGGTGTCGTCACCAAACTGATGCGAGAAGGTCGGCCCCGCTGTGATATCAAGCAGCATGAGTAAATAAAATAAGTACCAAGTAAAGTTAGAGGATAACACAACATTTTTAAACTTAATTCTACTAACATTTATTGTCTGTGTAGCCACAGACCTCTGTGAACTCCACTGTAGGGGATAATGGACTGTGCAGGTGACTGAGACTACACTTCTGCAGCAGCTGAGCGCGGTGCGGTCAGTGCAGGTTCACTTCCTCAGTCACATGACCTGCTCCACTCCCAGGTTACACCAAACATCTACAGTGAAAACTAGACCTGTAGTCGTGTTGCCCCTAAAATATTTTGTTACAGAGGTGGCTTGGTCTTGGGGTGTATTATATATTTACAGCAGCACAGACGCTACAGAATGATCATAGCATTATGTTGATTATATTATAGGAATACTACAGGCAGCAGTGTGTCTCTATGACGTCTCGCTTTGATCATGAAGGTGACACTACCCTATAGAATTGAGTATTTTTTGTATATAGTTTAGAGAATATTATAGATCCAAGAAGAAACTGACAGAAGGGCAGGACTGAGAGGAAAAAGGCGCAATTACAAATCTGTCTCCTACTTCAGCACCGCGGACAGAAACTCCACGAACAGAACTGGTGTTGTTTATTCTGAAACAACTCTGCGACTGAATTTTTGACCTCTGAGAGGAGCTCTGTGTCAGGCAGCCGTCACTGAAATGATGAAAATAATACAAGCCTTATATAATATACTATCAGTTTCTGTTTTGCTTCACTGTATCGCTGACCCCGCTCTCTTTCTCTCACTGATTTTTATAAAGCAATTTCTTCCATTTCTAGTATTAGCTAGGAAGAAAACACCTGCTTTACATGTCAGGTGAGGGGAGAAACCTGAACATCTATCATTTTTGAACAAGCGTTTGTACTAAAAAAAACTCACTGCATCTTGTAATGTGCCTCTGTCCTGACGTCAAGGTGTAAATGGGACAAAGAAAATCTTGGCGTGGACGTTAAGCTTAAAGGTTTCCAAAGGTGCTGTGGTGGAGAGAAGAGGTCAACCTGTCTGAATCTGTAAGTGAAGTGGAGTCAAAAGTTCATTCTTGTCCGCTGGATGAAGATAGATAACAGTGGAAAACACAGCGAGGGCTGGAGCTGCTGACAGGAACAGGATTCACGTACAAAGGCCCCCCGGGGTCAGCCCATCCCATCACCACGCTCCTCCTCAACCTTTATCTCTGCACCATCTCTCCCCTCCCCTGTTTATTTCCTCCCTGCTCCCGGATCAGATTTCCTCAACTTCCTGCTGTAGATGGAGCTGGAAAGGATGCACATGAATAAAGTGGATGTAGCGCGCAGTAGTCTGGGGGATTGTGAGTGTGCTGTATACAGTGCTGGGCAGCAGTACTCAGTAGCATGTTACAATAATAGGATTTTTTATTTCACTTAAAAGTACTGCAAAGATTTATAATTTCAAATTCAGTAATTATATTACAGTTATTGATCCCAGGAATGCTTCAGTGGGTACAATGTTGATGCGCTTGTACTGTCTGATTGTCATACTTGATTATTTTTATTTTAAGCTACTTTATGCTTCTACTCCACTACATTTCACAGGGCAATATTGTACTTTTTACTCCACTACATTTATCTGACAGCTTTAGTTACTTTTCAGATAAACTTTTTACACAGAAAATTTAATATACATAATAAGTTTCTAAAATGATAAACTGTAAAGGGTTGAACTACCAAATAGCAACGTATATAAAGTATGGTAGTTTAAATTGGCTCCACCTCAACCAACTACAACATTAATAGTAATGTTATAGTAATAATAATTAGATAGTGTGGTGCGGTAGCATTACAATGACTTTTATACCTTTACTTAAATTGCATTTTTAATGCAGAACTTTCACTTGTTTTAATTGTGATATACACTCACTAGCTAGTCATTAGCAAGCTCACATTTAGGAGTCAGCTGGTTTTTGTTCAGAGTTGGGGTGGGGGTGAATCTCGAGGCTTCACTATGAGCACAGGACGTCTGCAGAGCTGTGTGTGTTGGGCAAGTTACCTGAAAAATGTAAATCACTTACTTATTAACTTATTACTCGTTATAGAAAGTAGTTACATTACTGGTTACTCAGACAAAACCAGACTTTGTCCATACTTTAGCAACAGCAAGCTCTCCAAACGTCCTGTCCTCACAGTGAAGCCACTGGGTTCACAAACCCTCCAACTCCAAACGAAAACCAGCTGATTCCTGAATGTAGCTGATCTAGCTAGTCAGGTAAAATCCACATAAAAAGACACATGTGGAGTTCCTGGAAGGCCAATATTCCTCCTCTTTTAGCAAAGGCTAACCCATCTCCTGTCCCTGTGCCAAGCTAACACGTCCCACACCAGTCTGTCCACTGAATACACAGAATTTAAACTGATATCAACCATCAATTAAACTCCTGGTAAGACAGCAAAGTAGCAAAGTCGACCCCAAAAAATGTAATGGAGCGTTACTGGGATTAGTAACTGTAAAGTAAGTCACAGGGGTTCAGCTAGCTGTATAATACCTCCAAACTGTGGACTGTCTGCGTGTTGTCTTGTTTTTTATTTCTACAAAAGTTAAAATGTCTCTCAGAAAATGTGAAAGCACCTTTGACATGGCTGGGCTAACTGATTACTCCAGTTAGCCCAGCCAGCCATGTTGCTCAACACCGGCGGTACGTTGATGCTGCTGCTCTTTCAGATATGTCCTGTCCAGGTGACTCATTTGTTTTCGTTCCCTGCTTGTCCGACCCTCTCCTCCCTCTCCTCTTCCACCCATCACACCCCCCAAGCTCTTTCCCCTCCCCTCACCTTGCCTCCTTCCCTGCTTCCACACACAAACCCCTGCCCACCCTCCCCACCAAACACTCAAGCTGTGACACACCATGAAGGAGGCTATATTAGGCCGATCGTATTCCAAGACTGCACATTGTTTTCTTCTCACACAACAGAAACAGCAGACTATAATTACTTTGATTCACCCCCACTGGTCTGTGTAGCTGGAAATAGTTCCTGTATGAAGCTGCTGACTTGCTCTCAGTGGATGGTGGGAGAGCGGATGACCTTCCAGTGATACATTTACTCAGAGTTAATGAATGACAAATTATCCTTAAAGAGGCCAAATCACTTTCAAACAGGATGTGAATGGAAAAGATTCTTTAAAAACAGAATGTGTTCCTTCCCATGGATGTTTTTCTCCCATCTGGAAAATCGTCATGATGATTTGGTTCTGAACAAAACTCTGTCAGAAATATAGCAGTGAAATTTTACCATCTGGGTGCCCATAGTGTGTGTGTGTGTGTGTGTGTGTGTGTGTGTGTGTGTGTGTGTGTGTGTGTGTGGTGTATTTTTGTACTGTATCATTGTAACATTGTGTTCTTTGTCAAATGGCCAAGTGCTCTCCCCCGTACCTTTACCTCCGTCGGGGCTGGCGAGGTGAGCTGCAGTTCCTCTTGACCATCTGCCATGACTCTGGCCACCCTGAGACAATAACAGGCCTGTCGGGTGGGGTGGGAGGGAGGGCAAGTGGGCGTAGGAAAGATACACAAATATGCCTGCTTGTAATTATAGCCTATAACACCTCAAACTGATGCACAATGAAAGCTGCATCTATTCCTCTGGGGGATTTATAATTCATCTTTCAGTTTCTAATTGAAGGCGTGTTATAAATAACTCATCACTAAATGTAAAACTTAAAGGACGAGTCTGGTGATATTCTGTATTTTTCTTAATGTCAACAAATCTCATGAAAAGGACCAAAACCTGCCAATAAATGGATCCTGCTAACATGTTTTGTTTGTGTAGCCAAAGCCGGATGTAGCTTATTCCTCTGTGCCTGATACCTCCAATGTTGCTGAGTGACATGTTCCTTTAATACAATGAACGTGGGCAGTGTAGTTCCTTTATATTTGATCCCACATACACTGTCACACTGCGGTAAATACTCACTAGAGCACCAAAAGTGTATAGTCCCAACAAATGCACTACTCCTGTTTGAATAACGTTAGCTAAAAACTGCAGCTGTTTGAGGAAATGATCATGTTTGCCTGATCATAAGACGACCCCCTCTTTTCCCTGTTAACGCCTGTTAAAGATACGAATAACCTTCAGACTGGTCCTGTTGGGGAAGTTTACCAGAGATACTATTAGTTCAAGGAAAGGATGAGAGTCCTGATGCTTGAAGTATTTTTTTTTGTACAAGTAAAAACACAAGATGCTTCCATCTGATGTCAGGCAACCGGACCAAAGTAACATTTGCACGTATGTTTACATGCTGTTTAATGTGCTGCAGCTGAGCAGCTAATTAGCTACTCAGCCTGCAAACTGACGTTAGCGGTGCACTTTTCCTGGTGAAGGTTTGTTTGGTGTTTGTAGATCAGAAGTAGAGTCTGTGGCTCTTGTGTTGTGTTAGCAGGCTGCTGATTGGCTCAGTGTGATGTCTACTCTGCCTATGATGCAATGCTGAAGTTACAGCTTTATGCAAGATTTGATTGGCTGTATCAAAAAAGAAAAGGTCTCCATCTACGCAGACGGATTCCTAATTGTATTCCGTCGAATTATTGCACAACTAGAGAGCACCATAGAGAAACCAAATCATTTGAAACGTAAATTTCTCCATTTGGTTTCAGATTTTTTATCAAAGAAGAACACAAGTGATGTGATTTACGGAGCAAGTATGTATGCTGTATGTAGTTGGACTTACATCTTCAGTAAAAACGAATGGGTTTGGGGCTGAGAGCCACAGAAAGAGTAGGGAAGTCAGAAAGTACTGAGCGTTTATTTTGGTCTTTTCATGGGATTTGATGAAAATTACTCAAATATAAAACATAGCCACCCTGACCCTTTAATTTAAATGGGCATCTCCCTCTTTCTTGTTTTTGTTTCATACTCCTATATATTTATATTTTAATTATGAATAAACTATATTTTATATATCTTGTATTTCATTAAACAACTCTGAATAGTAAGTCAGAAGATATTCTGTGATAATGTATTTAGAAATATTCTCCAGAGTCTCTACATAAAGCGTGATTTCTAAAATAACGACTGGATTTTAAATGGCTTCAGATTGCCTGCACGGCAGAGAAAATAGTGCAGCACAGCAGTAACGATTCTCGCTGCCCGCTGCTTGGCAAAGCAATGCCATCCCATCCCAGAATGCACTGTGGCTGCGTTATGTAAGAGGCTGTTCTATTCTATTCTTAGCTCTACCTCGCTGAGAAGTAACAGCGCTGGTTGCCTGAGAGTCCAAAGCGCAGAGATCTGATGAGGCGGGAATCATCAGTGAGGTGAGAACCAGCACAGTGGGCTATTCTGCCATCAGGCTCTCACGCTGGGACACGGGCAGGACGCCATGCCCATTTTTGGTATTAGGAGGAAGTGGAGGTGTATAGGTGGGTGTGCGAGGGAGGGGGATTTATATGTTTAATAGTACAACAGGAAAAGGATGTATGAGTAGCACTGTTTTAAAATCCTAAAATAGAACATGTCAACACCTTTTTTTTTACTTCTTCTTTCTTTCAACCTTCCGTCTAACAGCTTCACACACTCCCTATTTCTCATCTGCAGAAAAATGACAGACTGCATCCATCGTTACATCCAGCCTTTTCTTTTAATTCCCATCTGCCATGTGTATCCATTGTGTCACTAGTCCCAACCCCCCCTCTTGATCCCTTAGTCTCCAACTGTCCAGTTTTTACTTAATGGATGTCCAATCCTATTATCACTATTTCCTGGGAAGCTCTGCAGAGACAGAGAGGTACATATGGTGAACATGTGTCGGCGCCTGTGCAGAAGCACACAGTCTAACGATGAGGCATCATTTCTGTATTTGAAGCAGGATAATGAACATGTGATCAGGATTGTAGCTGCCGTTTAGGACAGTGAGAACATGTCCTGAGTATTTTTTCTGGGAATTTGGATGTTTTAGGAAACTGGGTGGGAGTTGATTCTAAGTAAAAGTTGCATTTTATAGGCAGATTCGGGGCTTTGAAACAGCTTTTAGATTTTTATGTTGGATAACATACAGTTAAAGCTGCACATGTCAATATTTTTATATTAACAATTTGTGAATTGACTATATGTAATGTGAAAGACGGAGAATTATCATATAATTCTCGCGTTCAGTTTGGACATTCCAATAGAAAACAATGCAATCGAACTGATTTTGTTGCTGACGCTCGCTCGTGTCGCGTTCAGTTAAGACACGCCGTCTAGCTCATTAAAAATTCCTAAATCAATCAATCAATATGCAAATATTGTTCATTTGTAAAATGTTTGCTGCTGGACACAAGATGTCTCCCACTTCACTGTAAGTCTCAGTGTATCAAGTATCACACTTATATAAGTTGAATATTGGACCAGGATTGGCTGCTTCCCAAACTATTTGTGATGTCACAAATCATGCCCGTAGGCCCCGCCCCTTAAAATCTGATTTTCAGTGAGCACATAGAAACTTTCCACTTTCAGCAGATGAACGTGAAAACATCCTTCTACTGTCGAACTTCACAAACATCATTCTGCTCAAACATCCAACTGGAGCAAGAAGGAAAACATAGTTTTGAGTGGATAAAAAAACTAATTTAAACTGTCTCTGTACTTATGTCACAGTGTTTACATACCTTTCTTTCTTCAGTTCTTCCAAACATGCAAAGTCACGACCCACATGTTGCATCAGGCTTTTGCAGAACACAGTTTCCTGTTTGTGGTTTGAAACAAAGCCGACAGGGTGAGCGAGGTCTGACGATGCTGGGGAAATTATTAGCATTGTTTACACTGTAACAGACAGACCTGCAGCCTGTGGCTCCAGTCACAGCATGCAGCGCTGCCAGTCGTAGCCTGTCTGGGCTGGATGGAGGACTGAGACCCTCGGGGGAACGGTTTGACTGGTTCCCCTTAGAGCCTCTCACAAACTCTCTTTCTTCTCTCCTGCTGCACTGAAGCAAACTCTGCTAGAGCCATTAAATCGAGTAGATTCACTGCCTTCATATGTATCTGGATTCTCTGTACTTTTATTATTTTCGTCTTAATGGTCTTAACATATAATCATAAGCAAGCACTCACAGTTTGGAGAGTTGCAGATTTAATGGAAGGAATCAGAGGAATCATTTTCTTAGTCTTTCTTTGACATTTTAAGATGTCTGTGAATCAGCAGTGAACAAAGACAGAAAGGCAGTCAGGGGAAAGCCCAGTGCTTCTCGCGTGCATGAGAAAGGACTGGAATATGTTTAGGTGTTCATCTGGCACCAGCCTGCCTGCCTGAACAAAGTGAATCAACTCTCAGAGCGCCACACTAACCTGCATGATTAGCCGTGGAGAATGGCTTACAGAGGCAGAGATTTGACTCAATTAGGGGTCTATTTTTGTTTGTAGCACCAGACCACATTGTCCAGGAATAATGAGACAATCTAGTAATAAATAAAGTGATAAAAACAACTAAACCAATCAAGAAGAAAGCTAAGAATAAAAGCATAAAAAAATCTAAGAAATAAAAGTCTTTGTCGGCCTGTTCAGCTCGTCCAGCTTGGTTCTTGTCACCATGTTGAGTGTAGATGAGTTGCCACCAACACAGTTTTGAGATTTGATTCTGCTGTAGCACCTCACAAATTATCACACCGGCTGCGAAGACGAAACATTTCTCAGATTCTAATAATTCATTTGTAAAACGTGTGAACTCGCTGGGGCCGTACAAACACATCATTTCTCAATCATAGTAGGATTGTTTATGAGCTGAAGTGAATTGAAAGTGAAATGTCAAATGACATCATCGCTGACCTTTAAGAACATGCCTGTAAATATTGACTATAAGGCGTCACACTTTTCAAACAGAGAGAGAGAACACAAAGGGAAATTCATAGCAGATAATGAGGAGGCACAATCTGTTAAAAAGGTTTGACACTCAGAGTTACTGTCAGTGAACGACTCCTCTCCTCCGCTGCTCTGCTTTTCTTTTCCTTTATGTAACCAGGTGAGATTGTTGTGACATGTCGTGTGTGTGTGTGTGTGTGTGTGTGTGTGTGTGTGTGTGTGTGTGTGTGTGTTAGGCAGAGGCAAAGAGAAAGGGAGTAAAGGTGAGAGTGTGTTTGCTTATTGAAATGTGTGTGTGGGAAAAACTGCATAAATGGCAGTGATAGTCGTACATGTCATAGTTGAATTAAAATGTTTTTTCCCGCTCCGCATCATGAGGACGACCATCTGCTCCCTGATGATTGCCGCTGGTGTAAAGGAATTCTGTAAACTTTATTTTTCACAATTGCATTTATTGTAACATGTTAGATGAGATGATAAAAGCTTCCAGAGCTTCGATAAAAGCTTTTTGGTTTAGGTACCTTGAAAGTGCTTGAAAAGTGCCTCAGTCTGTCAGCTTCACCGTCACCCTCCACCAGCAGCTCAAAAGTCAAATACATTCCAAAGAAGATCATAGTTCAAAGATCTCCTCCTCCAGAGTTTAATCACCATATCACTGTCTATGTGCTTTAGTATGATGATGCATCTTGTTTTCCATATGTGACACGTGCTGATTATCATTTGGAGCAGCTCCTTAGCCAGTTTCCCACACTAAAACTAATTGTGTTTGACTTCCGTATATTAATAATATTATAAAGAGTGCTTTTTTTGCCCCCACGCCACCAAGGCTTATTTTAGTAATTTACCTTCAGTTCGGGCTTAATTGGGACAAATTTATATCCTTCCTTGCACTTTTATGGTGGATCAAAAGGAATGCATGTGCATCTGAGTGATGAAAAATGTACTTTTCAGTGCAAACCACATCTATTTTTGAGTTTGGTCAAGTACAGGGCCTGTAACTGAGCTCATAACAACATCTCCTTGTGTTCCTCTGTCTCTCTCTAACACACCCTCTCTGTAACCCTCTCCATCCAGACCTCAGTGACCAGCTGTTGGAGGTGGTTGGCCTGGAAGGGGCGATAGAGATGGGACAGATCTACACTGGACTGAAGAGTGCGGGACGCAGACTGGCTCAGTGTGCCAACGTCACCATCAGGTCAGAACCTCCTGTCTCTCAGCTGCTTCCTCCGTCTTTTCCCACATTTAATCCATCCTCCTCCCTCCTGTCACACTCTGATCTCTGCTCACCATCCTTTCCTTCATCTGTCTTGTGTCACTACCCACCCCTCCCTTTATCTTCCTTCTGGTCAACCAACTGGAAACTGTACTTTCTGCACAAAATGAATCCATCTCCATACATGTATGATCAAAAATGTATTCCTTTTGAGTGTGTTGTGCATTTGAAGGCTAAAATCCCTGCAGTATCCAAACAATAACATGCCTGTACCTCATAAATTATACATTTCAACTGCATGCTACTACTACGTCAGCCGTTGTCGCCGTTATACCCGGATACGCAAAGAGCATTCAGGTTGAAGGTGTCTCATTTTTAGCTGATGTTGTCTGTCGCTGTCACCTGTGGCAGATATTATCTTGAGCTAATTGATAATATCTGTAAGTAAAGCACAAATTATGCTTTCCACATCCTCATGGCTGCAATGGTCTGGGTCATGTAACCAGCGTGGGATTCTGATCAAATAATTGTGACACCAAACATCTGACAAGCTTTGTGTGACAGCATCATGAATTCAACACCATAGATGGAAAATTGTGCATAAAAGTGAGACTTTTGTCGCTGCCTTTTAAAATGAAATTACCTTACAGTAACATTACTACAACACCAGTTACAGTTGTTAGTTTATCACTCAAGTGAGGCGGAGGAGGCACCACGAATGAATGGAAAAACATAAATTCTACAATGTAGTTTAGGATTAAGATACATGGGTTGTGTTCAAACTACTTAAAACGAATGACATGTTAGTTATCATTCCTTCAGATGTGATTTTTTTTTTAAAACAGCCCCTGTACTTGTTCTGCAAGTGCAGCAGAGTGACGGGTCTTTAGTGAAACAGTCTTACACATATCCATATCTGGAGATGATCAACTTAATAGTTCTGTTCTGTTGCGACAGGTAGTGTGCATTATTTAGGCAACAACTTTAAACCGTTGTGTTTTTAAAATCAATTTATGTCACAGCTTATCAATTAATTAATACCTACATTTATGTTTATTATTATTTTTGGTGCATTTAATGGCATATTAATATATTTTATTTTTGATTATGGCAGTTTCGGTCCTCCACAGTTTTTTCCATCTCAGCCAGCAAAAGCTAATCAGAGAGCTTCCATGATTCTTTGAGTTTTTGTTGTTTTACTGCACATATAACGTTTAGTTTCTAACAAATAAATTCAGTTAACGGATATGATTAGCGTTTTAGATACTGGTTTCAGATGCTATAACACATCACAAGTGCACTGTGGCCACTTTTTGGTTCTGGCACATTTCTTTAGTTCAGATGTTTTTGTTGCTCTTGTAAGACTCAGCTCATTTAACATCTGCGGTGAACCAGTTACTGCACATGAGGAGTGACATTTACATGTTGTTCTCTCACTTGTTCTACAAACTGCCCCTAATATTTTCCTAGACCAGGATTAAAAGAGCATTCATCACAGTCATTCTCCCATACTGTGTTTCTCTAGCCGGAGAGGCATGCATGAAAGTCTTAAACCAACTTTGTGTGTGTGTGTGTGTGTGTGTGTGTGTGTGTGTGTGCGTGTGCGTGTACGTACAGTGGGTCTGTGAGTTTAAAGAGTGAGGGCCTGTCTGGGAATGGGTCTCATGGGAACAAAGGGCGCAGTGTTTGACCCTGTCCTGAGACAGTGTGAACAGGCCTCTCGTGCCTCAGAGGTGTGTGTGATCTGACCTTCACAACCTCCAACCCATCCTCTCTCTCTCTCTCTCTCTCTCTCTCTCTCTCTCTCTCTCTCTCGCCCTCTCTCTCTCTGCCCTCTTCCCACCTCTCTTGCTCGTCCTTCTGCTCTCTCTTCACAGGACGTCCCGACGGCTGCCCATGCAGATCGATGGCGAGCCCTGGATGCAGCCCCCCTGCACGGTGAGAGTCAAATCAGAATCACTGCACCCGTGTTGCAAAATTGTTCTAAGATCAGGATTCTCATGGGGCCTACAGCATGTCACTTTGGCACCGTTAGGCCCAAGAGGCCCCACATATAGGTATTTTGTTTGGTTTTTTGTATTGTATAGACAAGTGCATAGGTTTAATCTCAGTTCACATTTTGAATAAAGGACCGCACATGACAGTTAACCGGTTATTGGCAAAAAGACATTCTCAACTGACCTGTTTGTCTGAATTTTTAAAAGATCTTTGAATGTATGACAAACTCCAAAATCCAAAACAATCGCAAGAGTCAGTCAGAAAATTGAATGAATTATCCAGAAACAATTTTGTATCCAGTGTTTTGGGTTAGATATAAAATCAATATTATCAGTTATAGTCTTTACGTGGCCCCTTACTGGGCGTTCAGACCAAAAACAGAGCTGTGTTTAAAAAAAATAAATAAAAAGACAAGCGTCTGTATTGCTGCTTCAGGTAAGATGATGAAATACAATCCAGCAAGTCCAGTTTGAGTAAAAGATGCCTCATCAGACACCAGAACACTGCACAATGGTTTATAATTCTATGCAAAAAGATTTTACAACTCTGGAAAGGTATCACAGCGGCAATCATTTTATCTTCCATCGTGATGACGACCAGGTAAACAGGAGAAATATCTGTTCGAATTCAAAAGCAATTTCTGCATTTCTGCCAGAGATGGCACCTCTGCTGGGCCATTGCAGTGCTAATGTGTTGGACTAAACACAGCCTCATCGTGGTGAAGTGGTTTGTGAGCTCCTGAAATCCTGGGAGCGGTGTTTTCCGGGGCAGAAGCCCCTGGTGGGTGGTCTCAAAGCAAATTTATATCAGGCTGAGGCTACAACAGTAGTCCTGAGTGAAGAACGGCAGAATCAAATACTTTGATTGGTCCTAGAACATTCCTGGTCGATTACTTGCGATCGCTGTATTTCTGCTGTTTACCCTGCAATCGTCATGACGAAAGATAAAATTGTTGCAGCTTTGATGATTTTCCAGAGTTGTAACATCCTGTCTGTAGATAATATAAACATTGTGCTGTGTTTTGGGGTCTGATAAGACTTTGAATGCATTAATCTGTTTACTCCAACTGGACTTCCTGGATCGTATTTCATTGTCTCACAGGCGACTTAAACAACATTCCTCCACCAACGCAGCCCCCTGCGTTGTTTTATTGCAGGGCTGTTTTCTGTCTCTAATAGGATTGCCAGCTTCAGGAAGGAGTGACCTTGCTCACAGGGTAACTGGGGCCCCGTCCTGGAGTGAGGTCTGAGCTGACCTGTTAGTCCCAGTCAGACTCAGCCAAAAAAGAGCCACCATTATGTGGGTTCACCTGCGAGGTTAAGGTTAGGGGTCTGGTGCATTGCTAGTCAGGTGGCAGGCTAATGCCTTGGCAGACAGACGCCGGCTACAAAAACAGGCTCTTGGGACATGTACTGTCACTGCTCTGGTGGGGATGACACTAAAGCTAGTGTGACAGGTGAATTGATGCCATCTGGGACATAGACGGGCTCACCTGTAAGCACCACACCAGGTTTGACCAGCGTCACTGTGTTGGTCTGGAGGAGGTTTAAGGGTCTTCTGAGTGGACAGCCACTTATCCTTGACAGCTGATAATGTCAGCTGTATGCTGGACAATGTCGTGGCTCATGTCCCTGCTCTTTTCTTCATCTTCCTCCTCTGCACATCACTAGCCTCAACCTTCAACACTGTGATGCAATCAAATATCACAGACCAGCTATATTCTTCACAGAAGAAGGAGATCAACTATTATCCTTTCATTCTCACAGCTTTCCAGCCATTTTTCATTTTGTCATAGTGGCCCTTCATGGGGGCGGAAGACAGAAAGCTTTTTGTTGCGTTATGTGGGTTATTTGCGAGGTTGCAGTGAGTGATTTTGTAACAGTCTTTTGTGAAGAGCCAGGAAGTGATGACTGTCAACCTGGTAAATTTGTTAATAAGATCCTGAGAACAGATTGCTGTACAAACCTAATACCTTTGTATCGTGTCCTTCTCTATCTGAATCTTGCAGATCAGGATCACGCACAAGAACCAGGTCCCCATTTTACTGGGCCCGCCTCAGAAGACACCGTTCTTTTTCTTCAAAATACGCAACCGGAGCCGCGACTAGGACGCATGCATGCACACACAAACACGAAAACACACACATATACAGTACATATATGCACACACACACAGACACATGCCACCCACTGTATAGGCAGCTCCATCAGACGACTGGTACACTGTTCCCAGGCTGGAAGTTGGAAGTGGAACTTTCCTAAAGTCAGGATGCCTACAGACAATTCATTCCCAAAGGAACCTGCAGTGATGGCACCCGAAATGAAAAGACTCTCAATATACAGTACCGACCTATTCCTGTGTAACCATCATCAAATAGTCTTGTCTCCAAACCTCCGTCCCAGCCGTGGATTTAGTCTGAGCCACTTGCAACAGCCAAGTCTCTCAGGCCAAGCCGCCCCCTGCCCAAACGAATTTCAGCCATATGCCAGTACTGCACTGCCCGCTAAACACAACTTTGGCTGCTGGGATTCCCTCACAGTCCATGAATAAAGTAGATAAAGTGATAGTGAGGCGATGGAGGGGTTAAAGAAGCAGCAGAAAGAAAGAGCTCCAACACACTACAGAGGGGGAGAAAGAGAAGAAGGTTAAGTGTGGCAGTGATCGTGGTTGTTTACAAGGCTGGCGATTAAATAGAGTAAGATCCACCTCTTCGTTAAAACACCTGTATGAATAATGAAACAGCGGTTGCTTGTAAGAGCACTCGCTCCAGGGCCTCCCCACAGACTGACAGCACGGTACAGCCGAGGAGAGGAGTGGAAAAGCCTCATCCATTATTGACTCATTTTGTTTGTGGGTTGATGGCAGTGGGGCGTAACAGTGGCCTGGAATGGGTGGAAACATGCGTGGATTTTAGCCCCGTAGCATCACTGGCCTACATATTTACAGACTGTGTAGATGATCTGGCGGTAGACTTCAGGCAGAGGAAGGGCCTGTCCACTTGTGTGCAGTTATCACTATATAAATTGACCAGGGTCTAGATTTAAAAGCAGAGACTGGAGACATTGTAGTTCATCATTTGTCCTTTGTGGTTGGTGAACTCCATCCAAATCTAATCAACAGCAGCTCCTGTGCACCGTATGCCATAGGACACGTCTAGTGGGTCAAGGATTGAAATAAATCCCTTCAAGGGTATAACAGCAGGGCCCCCAGGGTTTTTATTTACCAGAGCATTGACAGGGGAACTAAATTTATCCCTCTATTTCAGGGAGGATCTATCTCTCCTCCAGTGAAACCCTACGCCTAATTACAGTGTCAAACATCAACTCACAATGTCAAGTGTGCTGTCAGAGTGCAAAACCCAGAGCCTGCCCCTACTGCAATGTGCTGGGTGGCTTTAATGCATTCATGATTTGTTTAACTACACTAAATAAGGATGTGATGGCAGTGGAGGAAACTCCAGAGAAGATGGAAGATGGAAGATGGATATATTGTTCAGAAACTGTTGGCCAGGGAGCTTAGTTCAGTGTTTATAAAGAATGTAACCATATTACTGCCCCCACAATATGGCAAATTATATTATACAGTATGTGCAGAAAGAGTATATGTATATTTCAGGAAAGTAGGTGTAGCTCACATATACTGTACACAAGAATGTGTTTTTAATATATCATTGTTAATAATGTGGAAATCTTAGCTTAGAGGGGTTCAGATCAGTATTCTTCGCCATGCAGAGCTGCTGCAGTCGCTCTCTGAAGGCAGTTTTCCACTTTGTCTAATTCAGATGATTTTACATTTGAATTTGGTGTTGTGTCATTTTTTCTCCTCAACTTGGCTCCTTCCTTGCTTGTAGGAGAAACAGGAACAACAAACGCGTCACAATTACAGAATGTGTGACAAAATAATCTCATGGTTCACATACTACCTTTTTCAGAGCTTTACACGTGGTCTTCGTCAGGAAATGGAGCTTGCTCAAGTGCTTGCATATCGGTCAAAAGAAGAGCTAGACCAATAAGACAGCTTAGTTCAGACAAGAAACAAGAAATTGCAGTACAGAAATGTCAAAGATATTGTGTGTTTGAGGTGATTTAACAAAACAGTCTACAGCCATGATAGTGTGCTTTGAGCTAAATGCTAATGTCAGCATGCTAACATGCTCACAAAGACAATGTTAACATATTGTTTTCCATCTTAGTTTATGTGTGTTAGCATGCTAATGTTTGCTAATTAGCACCAAGAACAAGTCCAGCTGAGGCTGATGGGAATATCATTTTTTTAGTTTTGCAGGTATTTGATCATAAACCAAAGTATTGGGACAAATTCAAAATTTTACCCTGATGGTGGTGCTAGATGAAAAGTTAAGGTGTCATTTAAGTCATTACAATTCTTGAATGTCTGTGCCAAATTTCATGACAATCCATTTAATAGTTGAGTTGAGTGTTGAGACATTTTACTCAAAACTACAAATCTGGTGTGCAAAATTCTGAGGAAAAATCAGGGGATCCCCAAAGTCAGTAGGATTTATCCTTTGGGGACCGTGAATGTCCTTAGAAAATGTCATGGAAATGCATCCAATAGTCCAATAGGATATTTCAGTCTGGACCAAAGTGGTGGACTGACCAACCAATAAACCAACATTGCCGTCTATAGAGTCAGGCGCGGCTAAAACCAATGTCTCCATTACATAGTTTGTCTGTAGATTTGGAGGATCCTTACGAAAAATGTTTGTTTATGTAAAAAAAAAAGCCGATATATCATCATCTGATTTTTGTAACTCTGAAACATCGATATGTGCCTCAGAAAAGGGTTGTAGATAAAGGTAATACATGGACCTTGAGTTGAGATTATTTCGTCACACACACTTACTCAAAGGTCAAGATTGAACTTTCGTGCTCAAGAAATCTCGATCCACACTGATATCATCACAGTGTTGAACTCCAAGAGAGTGTAAATGTGCGAATGTTAAAACTCAAATGATTAAATTAGATGTTTGTGGAAAACTGTCTTGCACCCTGCTGAAGTGTCAGTGTTAACAGTGCAGGGCAGAGGGAGACTGGTGAGATGTTCTGATGGTACAAACTGAGCTCTACTTTAGGGTCAGGCTTTGATGCCTTTATACCCTGTTTCCCTTTAAAATACGCTGAGTCATTACTCTCGCACCCAGGCCCCATGAAAACAGACAGGAAGTCCAGTGTATCCTCATACACAGGTAGATATTTACTCTGCCCGGATGGGATTTTTGGGTTCCTCCGAACAGCATCAATCATCAGCTGGGATGGAGTTCAGGTCAAGTCATGTGACACTTTCATCCATCTAAATGGTTTATGTTTAAATATACACCAACTGAAAGCCATTTAACATAACTGGCATAACCTTAATACTACGACAACACTGTGGGAATGTCACAAGATCAGAAATACAGCACATCGTTATCTTTTTCTCCTTCATTTGTAGTTGTCCCCAATGGAGCCTGGGCGCCCAGAGAACTCAGTGGGAAAAGAGTGCATGTTTACAGTAACTTAACATTTATCAAAAGGATGGTTTTAGACAGCTATATTACCAAGTGTATATATTTGTTTATAATATTTTATCTGAAGTTAACTTACATCACCGCATGCCTGCTGAAACAAAAGGAGAGCGAACAAAAAGGAGAGTGTGGATCAGACTAGTCAAACTTATTTCTTTGCTTAAAAATTCCATTTATCTGATATATTTATTTGTTGTGGTTTTAATTTTTAATTTTAATTTTTTTTTTGGCAGCATGTTTATAATCATGTGCAAGAAAAGGCAGGGAAGAAGCTGTCTTGTTAGATTCAAAAAAGAAAGAAAAAAAAGAAAGTAGAATTCCCAGATGAAGTTTCTACCATTACAACATCCATTTGTGATTTATTGTCGGATCAAAGGGCAGCAACACAAAAGCCCACGCAGAGCCTGTCTGAGTGAATTTCCAATGTGTGTCACAACTCATGTCTATTCCTGTCCTTTGAAGTAATCAATTGCCTTAACAAATAAATCGACCCGCTCTGCGCTCACAGCTTTGCACAGGGCTCACACAGGAGACAGAGAAAAGATAGAGAAATCATCAAATTGCATAAAAACAATGATTATTTGTGGCGACATTTTTGATAACATATTGCCTGAAAAATTAACCAAAAAGGATTTGCTTCAACCCTCGACTGTCAACAGATGACCCACAGCACTTAGACAAACAAAATGCAGATGATTGTATCAATATCTGGCAACCCAGCATTGTCATAACCTTTAGTTAGCAATAGAGGTACCATCATGGTAATGGGCTGATGTAATTTGCTGCCACTGAGCTTTATTAGCAAACAAGGGAGGTGATATCTGTGTCTATCTTTAGCTGCAGGTTGAGTTTCCTGAGGCAAGTTGTCTTTGAAGATAAGGCACAAAAAGACCAAAACCAACTTCATCTCTCAATACTTTTTCGACTTTGGCTACTACCCTGTCTGTGGCCCATTTGTTCTAACTGAATAATTAAAAACAGGTCACATATATTTAACATATATTAAAATAGGCTCAGTAATTTCCTGAAACAGCTGGACACTGTAGTTTTTAGCAAACATTACTTAAACAGGAGTAAATGGTAAATTTGTTTGGGGACTATTTTCAGCTGCGGTTTAATACACATTTGGTGCTCTATTGGGTATATCCTGAAGCAGGACGGTGTACGTTAGATTGTCTCAAAAACTACAGTGCCCATGTTCATCGTAATGAAAGAAACTTGTCACCCAGTGCAACAGTGTGGCTCAATTATGCGTTTTTAATAGTTTTTGGACAAAAAGTAGGTCTGTGGCACAGATAATTCATCTGTATAAGACTTTAGCTACACAGGCAATACTTGTTTACTGAGATAAATTCATTGTTTGTTTTGGTCTTTTCATAAAATATCACCAGCCTTATCCTTTATTCTATTTTGCTACTTTTTAGATTCAAAAGGCACATCAGGTTCAGACACTCAAATATATCAAGCTCTTATGGTCATTACGTAAGCTATTTTGTTCCCTAAGTGTCATTTTTATTCACTTCAACCGGCCTGGTTTACTTTGTTCAGTTGGAGATTTGTTGTGCTCTGAGAATGATGTTTGACAACTCTCAGTAGAGGGTCAGCAAGCGGGTCACATTCAGCCGCAGGCTATACATGTAGTTACCAGACAGGTTTTACAAAGTACAAAGAGTCTAACCCCCAAAACACATGGCTCTCCAGCCTACTCAAGCTACTCTTGGTGGAATAGTTGGTATCTCTGCCTCTTTGATTTCTCCTTGTGAGGTTTTTAAAGCTCAAACTGATTCTGAGGAGCCGTCACTAAAACCTGCCTCACAGTAATGTTTTTATCTCTGTAAAATGACATATATTGTAGTCACATTGGAAATATCTCTATGGAATATGGTCATATTATTCATAAGAACAAATAAAATACACCACCAAACAAGAAAAATGAACCAGGAATGCAATAACCACATTAGCTGCTTTTTAAACGAATTTCTGGTGGATTTTTCCCTTAAAGGAATAGTTTGACATTCGGGGAAATATGTTCATTTATTTTCTTGCAGAGAGTTGGATGAGAAGACTGATACCACTGTTAGAACAGAGCTGTAGCCAGGAGGCGATTAGCTTAGCTTAGCATAAAGACTGGAAGCAGGGGGAAACAGCTAGCGTGGCTCTGTTAAGGTTAAAAACCTGCCTACCAAAAATTCTAAAGCTCACTAATTAACCTCTTGTATTTGGTTTGTTAAATCTGTACACAAACAGCATTATAAAAGCAACAAGTTGTGATTTTATGTGGAGTTACAAGGTATAACTATTTCTTGACAAACAACAGTCCAACAGACTCCGGGAAGTTATGCCGCATTCAAGTCATATTGTTAAAAATGTAACTACTAGCAGCCAAATGGGAAATTTGGAGAACTTTGAGCAGTGGGAAAACTTAGAATACTGATTCTGAGATATTGGGAATTTCTGACCACTAAAGTATCCTGCACTTCCTGGCGAAAAGAACTACAGAAGTGTCAACCAACCGCTGGCAACATGGCTCCAAAGCCACCATCACTGGCAATTACATCAAAATAAAATCAATAAAATCAACACTAATGCAACCAATTCCTTGCATTGCATGAATGCAGCTAATCACCTCCTGGCTCTAGTCCCGTACCTAACATACAGACATGAAAGTGGTGTCAATCTTTTCCTCAACTGCTGCGTTCATGTCAAATCAAGTTATCGTAATTACCAGCTTCCAACATCCAAGTGGTATTATGACTGGGAAGTTTGGATTTTTCTGAAACCTGTTCGAATTGGAACTTAATAATAAGGAAGAGCCTGAAGACTAACAAAACAAGGAGTAAAGTTAAACCCAAATTTAATGGATATAATGTCATAGTGTCAATTCACAGTATTTTTAACCCTCACACGACCAACTCTGCAGTCATACGACCGTTTTGAGTTGTCCAATGACGTGAACGTTTGCAAGTTGTAAACATGGGATTCTTTCCCCTCTCTGCCATCCATCCCATATGACATGAAAACAGCATCAATAAAGTGAATAACATTTTGGGACATTTTCCCCCAAATGTCCCAGAACTAGTCCTTAAAGTGTTACATGTTACTGTATAATATTTAATATCTGGGGTCCTTTCATTTATCAACAGAATCACAGTCACTTGTTTCCATCTGCTCCCCCCATGTGGAACTATCTCAGGCCCCTCCCACCACCTTTTGCTTGGTCCCCCCCCCCGAGGCAGAGGTGGCCCTGACCAGTGTGATCCAGTTCTCATCCTGGGACAGATTAGCGGTATTGAGTGACATCAGAGGCACAGATACAGCAGAGCCCCTGCAGCGTGTTGTTGCTCTATATGTACATTAAATCATCAAATCACAGAAATAGAGTTTACAGAGCGGATCACAAATCAGATACTACATATCACAAGAGCCAAGTCATCAGGGGCTTATTACAGAGCAGGGAACAGCTACTGTGTGTAACCAAGAGGACAGTCAGTCCAATGATCTGATTTATAAACTCTACATCTGTGATATGATCCTTCTGTTCCCCCTCAGGGTCAGTATGATAGCAGAGGGTCAAGGGCAGACCGCCCCCCCTGTGGTGTCCAGGACCTGATTGGATGAAAGAGGTTGAAAAATCAATATGTCCTGCCTCTGTAGTCCGTCCTGTGTCTGTCTCTACTGTATGTCTCCCTCACTGTTTGTTAGCTGTTGGCATTTTGATGGACAAAACATTTTACCAAATAAACAGAGGAGGTTGAATATGAATTTTGTCCCTTTATTTCTCTTGAATCAGATTCTGGCAGTGTTGTGTTTCTACTTAAGCTGGTTGAATTTGAATTGGACCTTCGAGCTCCACACAGTGCTTCTGTTATCGTAAAGAAGCGTATATTTACTCATATGTTAAATACTGCCTGATAAAGACAGGAGCCTGATTCTTTTAATCTTCATGCATCATTTGAGGATAAACACATCCAACAACAACAACAACAACTGTGAGTCACTGACGGCATTAAACAGTCAGAGTCAATCTGAGAGGAAACCTGTGATGAGTGGACAAACGGTGAGTTCAGAAGGCGGCCAAAATAACAGAAACATCCAACAAACGTAGGTCAAATTAACATTTAGCTCAAAGCACAAAGTGCAGCCTCACAGAGCTGCTAGCATGGCTGTAGACTCTGTTGAAAGTTACATGTGCAATTTGGTTTAAAGTGTGTTTTCTGTCATTGAGTGAAAATCTGAAACCCGAAAGCAAAGAAAATAATAACTGAAAACATTTGATAAGCTAATTACAACAGAACAAACAGGAGGTTTTGTAGCTCCTCGACATTTTCTTAAATATTCTTTTTGCCTTTTTGGCCCTGATCTGTGGCGCAGTAGCTTCCTACAGAGCCAGAGAGAGAATCAGGAAGAAAAGAGAAAATATCAAAGAAGACGGAGGCTTTGAATTAAGACTGGGGCAGAGACAAGAGAGAGATAATAAAAGAAAGCATGGTTATACAACTCGGAGCCTCAGAAGAGTCTGCCTTTGGCGAGGCTGCTTGAGTACGGCTGCTAAGATAACAAGGCAGGAATTATCTCCCAAAGTGCTATTAATAGCAGGCAAGTCACATCTTATCCCTCAGTGAGAGCGCATCCTGCGCCCAGAGGCACTACTTTCCCGTTTTAACTCTTTTTGAAATGTGCATTTTGACAGACACTTGCAAGCTAGGACAGACTGCCAAGACTCTCAATTATAACTTCATCACAGTGGCTGTGATCGGGCTAAAGGTCAGGCTCACTGATGCACTAAAGGATTAAGAATATATAAGAGTTTGAATTCTAAAAGAAGAAAGTCTCCATGTTCATGTGTAAATGTAGTTTGTGTATTGTAGATTAACAAAACAGTGGTAGTTACAGGAGCTTTTGACCGTATTGCATGATCCTCATCAGCAGACAGTTTGCTCAGTTTTTATGAAATGTTAGATGCTCAAATTTCCATTTTTATGCTGAGCATTTTGAGGACTTTTCATCCATGTTGGCTTAAAAACGGGGTTCAAAGTTAATTCTTGAAAAAGGCACCACAAGGTCCATTTCAGTTGTTGTTCTGGAGCTGTCAATCAGATCAGACATGAACTTTGAACCTCAGATTTTAAAGGGGAACTCATGGAGCACCGATTTTACAACATTAGCCGCTACTAGCATAACACACCAGAATCTCTGACTGAACTGTTTGTGGTCGAATTGCATTGTGGGTAATGTAGGCACCAGGTTTTAACAAAAAAGAAGAAAAAAGTGTGGAATAAAAAGATGAAATCTCTGGTTCTGCTGCATCGATTTTGATATATATTTTCTATAATTGTCCATCGTGATTCCGACAGTGTTATAGGAGTTCAATGCAAAATCGGTGGAGTACTCTTTTACGCCAACTCCAGCAAACTCTGTCAGCTGATGAAGATTATGTGATATGATATAAAGCTCCACAGCTCTACAGCTACTAAATGGACCTTGTAGTGAGTTTGCTTTCGCCACTGCTGTTTCCAAAGTCAGAAATGAACTTTGAACCTCAAAACTGTGGTAGATTTTCTGCCCAGCGAGGTGGCCCATACATGGACATGAAGGATCATGGTTCAGAGGTTGCAGGTGTAGTGCTTTTGTACCATCCTCCCCTGGCTAAGTAAAAGATTCTTAGTATCAGGATTAGCCCACATTGCACCCAGGCAGCACTGCTGATCTGGCCGTTATGTCAGTGTCACACTAACCTACAGTAGTAGTCTTCGAGGGAACAGGAAATTGGCGCTTTAAATCTCGCCCTGCCTTCACAACACCCACTCTCACACTCGCAGTCATCCAGAGAGAGAGGTATGTACACAAGCAGCATGTCACCCTTTGCATATGGCACATTTATTTAAGGAAAGAGTAAGAACAGCAACACAATGTGCTCACTCTCCACACGCCTCCAAGTGACCACCCACCACATCCGCACCAACGAAGAGGTGCACCGTACAGCAGACCTGCAGGCTGTTGCTTTAGAAATAGTCTCACTGAGATGTGTCCTCTGCTATTTAATGCTTCACACACATGTACAACTGAATTTGACAGTAGATATTTTTAAACCCTCTCACCTCCACATTTTTTTCAGCGCTACATCTCCAAGTGGAGCCCATATCCTGAAAGACACGCCTGGCCTTAGACGTCTGGGATGACCAGCAAAGATAGCACTGTATCCTACGTGACATGTGTGTTTGTCTGTTCTTACTATTATTGCCTCTGCAGCGAGCTCATAATCTCTGCATCGCGGCTGCGGGGATTTGCCGGGGATTATATTTTTTATACCAACTGTTGCGATTTGTTTTAAACCCTGAGTGACGTTTGCAGTGACGTAGGAGATTTTATGGGGGATTCCTAATTTGGTGGCTGTGGTGATGATGACAAAGGTTATATATATTTATGGCCTCTAACCTTTAGACTTCAACAGCCGTTCCTTCACACACACACACACACACACACACACACACATATTTGTGAGCAAACAGTCGCACACAAGTCATGATATCTTATTTTCTCTCAAAGCTTTCTGACAGTTTTCAAAACTGTGGAAGTTAAATGTATTTTATTACATCTGAAGAACACTTGTTTTTAAAAGTGTTTGATAAGATGAACAACATACTGCCATGTTGCTTTACTTTGAGCCTCACGAGTAATGGGGCTATTTCACAGCAATCTGCCATGAAAATGTCTAAATCAGTTTTCATGTTTGGGTACAAATGTCAGTTTGTGGCCCAGTTTTGGCAAAAGAAAGCATGAGGATTGATCTTCTGGGAAACATGTATATCCATAACAGGGTTCAGGAGATCCATTAATATAAACCAAAGCGTTCTGTTATGTTCTCGGTATTTTGTTCTGGTTTTGGCAACTTGGGGAGGAGTTACATTATAACAATAACACACGATGGGTGTTTGTTTTATAGGCTGATTTAAGTATTTTAGACTCAACATAACTCAACATTTTTCTACTTCTAGGCCAAAAAAAGGGGGGATTCAGGATTTCCCCTACAAGGATTTTAGGACCTTAATGTTGGAAAATAAAATACACAGAAAATATAAACCGTGAATGAACAGTTAAATGAATAAATAAAATCAAGAAAAATCAAAATAATTAAAACAAATGCAGACTTTATTTTTTGCTCAAAGTGTACTAGTGGGCTGGGGCTTGCATTGGGGGAGACGTTATAATGATACAAACTATAAATAGGATTAGAAACCAATGATGCTGGTCACCAAAGTTATTTACCATCCTCTGGCATCAATAAATGTCTATACCTCATTTTATGCTAATCTGACCAGTACTTGCTCTGGACCAAAGTGATGGACAGGTTGACAGATTGACTAACCTCATCGTCACCTTTTTGCAAGCAGCATCATGCAAGAAGAAACTAATCAGATTGTATGCAAATATAATTGCTGATGCAAGTTAATTGTATTTGTTTATAAAGATATAATACAAAACTATGGAATTCTCTGCCTCTTCACTTTCTGAATTTGTCTTCTCTGCAGTTTGAAAGAGCCCTGAAATCACTTCTTCTAACCAACCAATATTTTTCCTTTGTCATACGAGTTTAAAGAACTATTATGATTATCACTTTTTTATTGTTTTTTGTTATTATTTGTGCTTATTTTCTCCTTGATCTTTCTTGTCTCATGGAAACTCGAGGCCATATCACATGAGCGTATGCTCTTAGACTGTTAAGGACAGTGTTTGTGGATGATTGCATGTATTATGAATGAGTGTTCTGGTCTCTGTGTGTGTGTGTCATAACTATAACTAATTCATCTTACTTGAGTAACAGATGGGTATTTATGGTATGCATTGTTGTCAAGTACTATGCTAAACTATATGTCTTTTTACTGTCTAATTACATACATTGTGTATTCTTCATTGTTTTAGTTATTTCCTGTAATATGCTGCCAGGAGAATGCCACTTTATATTTTTCATGTGTAAATAAAGAAACTAAAAGAAAGAAATTCTGATTCTGTATTTAAAAAAAACAGTGATCAAACAAACAGATGTAAACCTTTGAACAAGGCAGAGTAATGTGTGTAATTGGACAACAGTGGCTATGTAACATTTATGGTTTGAGGTATTTAATATATGTAATTTCTATAATCCATTCATTTCTATCTATTTCTATTTACTTGAAATACATTTTCTTTTTTATTATCGTCCACATTTTAGTCCTCAGCCTCATTTGCGTCACACTCTCCTGAAACTCACATCTGTTGCATTAAAATTAACTTTAAATTTAGACCGTAATAATGTGTTCCATAAAGTGCAGTGTGTCAAAGCCAATAGCGCAGTTAAAATCCAATTTGTTCTAACAGTGTAATAATCTATCATTAGGGAAAGTCAGCGTGACACTGACGTAACGTTGCTTCAGCAGCGTCTGTGTAGGTTTCGATCTTTAGTACATTTCCACTGCAGCTGGC
This sequence comes from Maccullochella peelii, assembly GCA_002120245.1. Taxonomy (NCBI): domain Eukaryota; kingdom Metazoa; phylum Chordata; class Actinopteri; order Centrarchiformes; family Percichthyidae; genus Maccullochella; species Maccullochella peelii. The sequence goes on along the minus strand of LKNJ01003167.1, from coordinate 50,920 downwards.
CCTTTAACAAACTTGGCATTGAAGCTCGAAAAAAATGTGAATGAAATCCAGCCATTCATAAAAATAGGCCGCTGCTGCGCTGCGATTGGCCAAACCGAACCTCATGCATAATACATTAGCTCCGGAGCAGCTATTGGCTACTTGCTTAACGGACAGGGTGGCTCGACCAATCAGCGTGTGTCTCTGCGCGCCGCTAGAGCCCAGGGGGAAAAACCGACCGGGCCATTAACGAAAAGCTCAGTCAAGTTTTGTGAGTCGACGGAGGCACATCTGTTGGTCCGTGCGCACACGACTGAACGACTATCGACACGTTGTTTTTTTATTTGTGGATATTTCTGCCGCATTCTTTCGATATAGAGGACGTATATACACACAGGCAAGGTAAGCTGCAGCATTTATTTCGGCGACAACTTGCTTTTATGAAACCTTGTTATGGCTAGATATTTTTTTCTAACGTTCTTTTAGGCTACAAACGAGCGCAACGCCATCTTATTTAAAGATATTTACTTGGCAACCATTTTATATCGGCTCCCTATCGCCGTATGTCGTGTTTAAGCCCAGCGTGTTATATTCGGTCCTTGGTTTATCTGCGTGTATGTTGACTTTGGCTTATCAGCGCGGTCAGGCGACTGTTTGTGTGTTTTTTTTATGAATGGACAGGCCATTTTTTTTCCTTCCTTCCTCTGTGTTTCCACCACACGGATCGAGTTTCACTTCATTGAGAAAAACATGGGTGGGAGGAAGGGCGGGGAGGAGGAGTAGAGCGGGGCTGCAGGGGGTGTCGGGTGATCCTCGTCCCCCCAGCGGCGGCCCCCCCAAGCCTCGGCTGAAACGCAAAAGTTTTACCGAAGATTAATGTAATGTCATCGCAGTGATAAAAGTTGGTATGAATTACGCAGTTACCAAGTTTGACTGTTTACTTTTTTAAAATACCCCCAATGGCTGTGAAGCTGTGCTGGAAATAAAGGTTAACTGTAAAGTTTGTCTAGTTTTTGGTGCGTTTAAAGACCATATCGCACCTAATATTTGTATTTTTCCTGAGGTTAAACCTAATTGTAATATTCTAGTAGTAGTCGATACAGCTGTGGCATATAAATAGTGGATAATTACTGTAGTTGTTTTTTATAATAAAGTGACTTTTTGCCCTATATTTAAATCAAATAAACACACAGATTTAAAGCCTCTCATCTTGCAGTTAAATTCTCACTGACTGTTTTCCTTACTGCTCTTGACTGACGTGCTATGTGAACATATGCTCCGCATGAAGGCGTGAACAGTGAGTTCTAATGCTGTGAGTGCTATCTGTATTATTGCCCAGCAGCTACCCTGTATTCGTTATCAGGAGATGGAGGAGTGAGTCATATCACTCTGCTGAGGGAGATGTGAGAGTAGAGTGCAGTGCTAGTGTCTTATTGTTTAAAGGGGACTTTTTTTTTTTTTGCTTCTAGTGTCTCTAACTTTATAGTACTGCACACAGAGGAGCAGGTAGTTTGGGTTCTGCCAATTGTAACACCAACAATAGGTTCAAGCAGCTATAAGTCACTAATCAGGCTTTGCATTGTACTGTAGTGCACACCACACAGACCACAGACTCACATTTCCAAGTTTGTTTGTTTTTTACTCAAGATCTCCAAGCTGATTACAGTGGAAAGTAGTGCCCACAGATGGCTTATATAACTGCATTACATGCGTTCCATTAGTGACGGCGTGTTTACATTGTGCTGCGTCCTCTCACTCGGCACGGCTCGGTTCAAAGAGCTTGTTTGTCGGTTAAATAGAGGGCTGGCAGAAGAAGATGGTGGCCTTGTTGCAGCATCAGAATACGTAAACACATTACTGTACTAATATAATGAAGCCCAGCACACACAGTATGGTCTCAAACATTACAAGACATTTTTGTTGTAAAATAGGATGTTTCTTGCATGCAGTTTGTGCCCCCCCCCCCCGCTGCATTATTTCACTTCCAACCTTGTGTTTTCCAGTGACCCAGGC
>LKNJ01003167.1:0-48879 GCA_002120245.1 Maccullochella peelii | reverse complement strand
ATCACCCAGATAACATGGACGGATTCTATGACCAGCAAGTCCCATTTATGGTCCCACCCAGTGTAAGTGGACACATGCCAGCCTCACACATCAATATCCTCACACTTTTCAACCCGTGGCTTTACATTAAGGATGGACCTCCTTGTGGTCGCCGTAGATCACTGTGCATTTATAGTACACTTACATACCATTTTCTGATGGTTGGTGGTCTGACGTTTTCTTCATCATCATCATCTTCCCAACAGCACAAGTCTCACGTGGAGGAACTCTCTCACAACAGGCCTCTCAGCGACAGGAAAAGGAAGTTTGTCGACACCGAACTCGCCCAGGACACAGAAGGTAACGCTGCTGATGTGAACGAACAGTTAGGTGCCACAACAACATGTGCGAACATAATAATTGTTTTAACACGATTCAATTCTTGATTTCCAGAACTCTTCCAAGACCTCAGTCAGCTGCAAGAGATCTGGATTGCAGAAGGTGAGCTCTATATTGATTTTATAATAGTTTTGGTTTTTTTGCCAGTGTTTTCTGCTGCTCTGCCTCATGGCATAGACAGCCCTCCATCTATTAAACACTGCAAAACCATTTCCCTCCACTACAACCAGCCACCGAGAGAGGGTGTTTTCTATGTAGAGGAAGCATCTCTTATCTCTTAGTCCTGTGTTTCTAAATGGTGAGAGCAGGATGAAATTGGGCAAGTTTTAAGATTAAAGATTAACTTGATGAGCATGAGAAATATTGCTATTTTTGTGTTAGCAATTAGAGCAAGAAGAGCAAAGTCCCATTCATAAGAAACTGCTGACCAAGACGCCCTCTTGCCTTGCCTAAAAGTAGCTTTTTGCAGTTGCTCCCTTTATCCTTTTTCTGTTAGGTTATATTGTTGTTCTTTTTTAAATAAACCGATTTCCAGCAGATTATTTTCCTCACTTTTCCCTGTTNNNCCCCCCCCCCCCCCCCCCCTTTGTTTCACTTTTTTGGGCACATAAAGGTGTCAGTGTTGGGTTGCCAGCTATAGAGCGTCAAAAAGGGGAATGTGTTTGATTTGTTTCTCACATGTGCAACATTCTCCTGTATCTTCACAGCCCAGGTGCCTGATGACGAACAGTTTGTCCCAGATTTCCAGTCGGATAGCTGTGAGTACCTGATTTCTATTGTTCATCTCCGATGACTGTGAGCCTGTATGTGTCCCCTGAACAGATTCTGTCGCTGCTTTTTTGATATCAGTCAAACCCGCTCGTGATTAGGATGTTTTAAGCCCAGCCTGGTTCTTGCCTGATCTGGGCAGAGATTCAAATGGCAGTGGCAATTCAGGCTTAAAATCAAGCTATGTTTCAGCAGCACTGCGACAGAAATTTTCACCACAAAAAAAACTGCACAGACTTCTTTTTGGTTTGAGAAAAGAGCTCTTATTCTTTTTGAGTTACTGTCCCTGACCAGATGTCCAGGTCACCCCTCTTTTTATCAAAATGTCTTCATCGCACTCTCTGGGAAAGGCTTCTCTCCCCCTCCCTCTCCTCCCGCCCTCCCTCTCCTCCATTTTGAGTTTAATCAGCCGATTGGCATGGGGCATCACATGAGCCAAGCTCCTAATCTGATTTCACACTTTCCCGCACTCAGGCCCTGCTGCTGAAGTGGGCTAGATTCCAGTGGATAGGGCAGCTTCAGAGCTGCCTGTTTCAGTCCAGCTCCCCAGAACTCGCATCCCTAAAACTGTTGCCACCCTGTCTCCCAAACTTCTCCACACAGCCTCCTGTTTGTCTCTGCACATTGCCTTTAGGCTGCAGCCGAAAGGATATGTTTGAATTATGCCCAGTGGAGCAGCCTTTTACGACCTCCCCCTCCCCTCTGTCTTTCAGAGTTTATGTTTTCGTCTGATGCGTAGGAGGTGGAGACAGGGTGTGGTTGCTCCTTGTCTTTGTCAGAGCTGCCTTTTAAATCTTGGTTAATGTGGCGCAGCGAACTGCAAACTGACCACTATCCTGCCTTGTAGTGCTGTAACATATTATTGTGGTTGTTGCATTGACATGTATGTATTTTTATAGAGGGCACCATCCAAGGTTGTGTGCATTATGTTGGTTTATACTGTATGTAGACAGCTTACTGTAAAGTGCTGTTGTGGTGTAGTCCTTGACCTTGTACTGTCAGTACGCTGTGTGTGTGTGTGTGTGTGTGTGTGTGTGTCAGAGAGAGAGATACAGAGAAGTGAGTTTGGCAGTTGCTTCTGTTGCTAGGCTGCAGGCCGTTCTCTCACAAGTTGCCTATTCACCAAAAAACAGATTTTCAGATATAAACTACAGTCAGGACATCACATGGGGTGAACCACCGTGCACTGACCCAGACCCGAACTGCAGTGTGTATCATTTTGCTCTGGAGTCATCTCAGTTTATAGGAGATATGTGGTGGTTGTGTTTTAGCTGAGATGGTGCAGGAGAGGAGTTTGCATGTAGGGTGCTTGTTTGTTAATCCACCCCCTTGCCCACCAGTCCAGAGTAAGAAAAGCTGCCTAATCTCCTCGTTATTTACTTTTCTCTCTGTGTGAGGAGTCTCACTCGAGCCAGTAGGTTTCACAGGGAAACTCACATGCCCATTGTTAGCTCTGCCTAGCTCCATCAGCACCAAGGGTGATTTATTTGGCTCCCGCTCCTCTGCACCCAGGGATCTAGTTTCTGCCTGGCTATTATGTGGCGCCCCGGAAACTGCAGCCGATACGCAGAGAGCTGCAGCTAGTGTCTAATGGTTACAGCGCGGGAGAAGAAAATCATTCACCGCCATTAGATTACAGCCACACTGATTCATGGGTATTGGTATTGGCCTGCCCTAATGGGAATCAGACGAGAAGTTTGATAGCTTTTGTGTGTACAGTGCAGTTGGTATCATGCTACCTAGCAGTGGTGGGTAGATGGTTGTTTTCAGAGCCCAGAGTCGACCGTCATTAGGGCAAATGATAAATTGTTGCTAAGTGGCTCTGTCAGTCGAGGGAATACAGAGATGTTGTCCATGCGTCCATTTATCCATCAGTTCCAAATGTGGTTAAGATAACTGCTGCACTTCTGTTTATGGCTTCAATTAGGTGATATCTGGAGTTTATCCAGTGCACTCAATTGTTTTGTTCTCTGTGTGTCTCCTCCTTTCTAGTGATGTTTCATGGCCCGCCACCAGCCAAGATCAAACGAGAGCTGACTCCCTCCAAAGAGCTTTCTCCCTGTCGCCAGGACAGGAGTCCCATGCCCTACGGAGAGAAGTGCCTTTACAGCTACAGGTATGTAGTAGAGCATGACTGCAGCCGCAGGACAGCGTGTTGATTATCCCTCTTTGATTAAAGCTTTTTCTGACTGTGTGTGTCCCCCATCTCTTCCTCCACAGTGCCTGTGACAGGAAGCCCACTCCTGGGTTCAAGCCATTAACTCCCCCCTCAACACCTGTGTCTCCTTGCGGCCCCACCAGCACTGCAGGGACGCAGCCGCTGAGCGAGCAGACAACCCCTCCTCACCCCCGTGTAGCCAATCCTACCCCAGGGCCGCGTCAGGTGCACATACAACAGCCTATAACAGCGAGCGCAGGCTCTCCCAACCAGCAAGCACTCCCAGTCCACAGCCACAGCCCGCCCTTCGCCGTGCCCTGTGCACCCATCAATCAGGATGCCAACAACTTCACACCTGAGCACAGGTGAGCACTCAGAGTTTAACCTCTTTATCTGGGTGTGGGACACTGCTCTCAGTGTTTCCGAAGAGACTTAATCACATTGTCTTGCCACTTTCCCCTCCATCTTCAGGTTCCAGAGGCAGATGTCCGAGCCATGTCTACCTTTCCCCCCATCAGAGAGCCAAGGGCGCCCCCAGTTCTTGCCCCAGCCTCCCAGCAGCAACAACAACAGTCTGCCACGTGACAGCCGGCCACCATACCACCGGCAGATGTCAGAGCCATTGGTAGCTGTGCCTCCCCAGGGTTTCAAGCAAGAGCTCATTGACCCACGATACACAGAGCAGGGCGTCCCCACCATGGGCCCCCCAGGTCCACCTCCGGGCCCTCCGCGTCAGGCTGCTTTCCACCCCATGGCCATCAAGCAGGAGCCTCGTGACTTCTGCTTCGATTCTGGTGAGTGGAAGGGTAGTCCATTACCTCTCAAGATGTCCCTGCGGAGCTTTCTGCATATCTATTTCTCTGCACTTGCTCAGAGAGGAAGTCTATGGCTAGCTGTGTGAAAGTAGTTGTCTAGGCTGTGTGCAAGTAGAGCGGGCAGAGGGCGAGGAATGTGCCTGGCCATGTTTGTTCTGGGCACTAACACATGCCTGTGAGTTTTAGCATGCAGCAGAGGCTTGGGCACAGGTGCTCCTTTCACACAAACACACACACACACACACACACACACTCTCAAAGCCTAATCTGCATCATTCCTCCAGAGTCATGCAAGTAACGTAAGTGGGTCTTTTAGCTCAGCCTGAGCCTCCAAGGGCAAAAAGTAAATGGGTCATCCAGCCAGGTGCAGAGAACCTCTTCACTGAGCCTACCTGGAATAGATCTAGGCCAGTGCCCTCAGAGGACTTAGTGACCTGCAGCACAGCAAGTTGATTGTAAAAGCCTGGAAAGTCTTGGTTTTACAGAATACACAAGGGGCCAAATGGTGCCAGTCCTCTCCAAAAAGCCTTGTCAAACAGTCATGGCAGAGATGCTGTTTACCCACATGGTTTAAATCAAACAAGGCAGAGCTATTGCAGAGCTGCATTGTCTGATCCTAACGCCCACATGCCCAGCTGTTGTCCCTGCTCCTCTTTCCCTGAAACTTTTCTCACTCGCTCGCTCTCATATACTCTCATTCCCTTTCTGTGTGGTGGGTGACCGGCTGGCCGGGCAGGCTGTGATGTAATGACAAATCCTCTTAGCTTCTTATGGACTTTTAAATACCTACGGCCTAGCATCTATAGGTGGATGGAAGAAGTGCGTGTTTGGCATACCAAGATGCAACATATTGTTACTCCAAGCGTTGGTGGTCTACAGACAGCGACAAAACCATTTATGTAGATTTAAAGCCACAATTTGAATCCATGCTTTATCAGCATTTGACAGAAGAAGTTTCCAGAGTTTTTCTTCGAGTCCCTCTTTCTTTTCTCCTCCTCTACATGCAGGATAAGACTTGACAATAACGATTACTCCCTGCAGACTCTTTCCCAAAGTGAGGACAAGAGGAGACAGAGACTTAAGGAAACACTTGCTTCAAGATTGATTTGTGGTTGTCTTATCAGTAGACAGGAAACAGTATAATGGGTGGGGGTGGGGGTGGTTGGTACGCATTGCAGAGATGCTGCAAACGGAAGACGGGCCATGACCCCTGAGGGGGGAGGACTGGCATAACTTGATTGTCATTGAGATTTAAAACCGCAGCCATGGTGCTAATCTTATTTCCAGGCTTGGTGGGCATGCGTGCAGTGTACTCTGATCGGAGCTTTAGTCCATTCCCGGGTGTGTTTGAGATTGGGCATTTTTCAGCCCCGCTGTTGGAGCTGCAGATGAACATAGCTGCCTTTTATGCCCATACTGTAAATGTATCAGTGTGACTTAAAACACTAATAATAGCTTGGACTGAACTTCTCCTCCATAAACATAGAACAAACCACACAAACTGCAGATATAAGTATCAAAGCCATGTATCTTTGTACACAGTGGCAGTAGTCCAGATATATCTGTCTGCTGCAAGGTGGATTTTGATGTATTACACATTTGATATGACAGCGAGGATGTCTCTGGTCTAAAATTATACCCCCATCTTCTTTGTTCACAGAAGTGCCTAACTGTCAGTCATCGTTTGGGAGAGCGGGGAGCTTCTACCAAAATAACCACGAAAGTAAGTTCACTTTGTCTGCTTTTGTCTTTTTATGTCTCAGGTGTTTGAATTATTTCACAAGTGAAGGGCATTCTTTGTGACCCTGAACCTCGCGACTTATCGAGCTGCTGAACGCTGCGGCATTGATGACAGCTCAAGGGGAAGTGAATCTATCAATGAATCCTGTGTAGCTGCTCCACACATACAGAGCATTTCTCACATCAGCAGCTGGCAGAAGCTCAGCACAATACGAGCTTCCACTCTTGGGAAGCTTCCCAGCTATATTGCTTAGCATGCAGTTTGGATCTCTGGGCTTGAGCGTGGTCACTGGCCTTCATGTCAGAACAAAAGCCCGTTTCCCACGCTACACTTTCATCCGATTTAATGTTGCGCTTCTTTCTTTTTTCAATTTCAGGCTTCTCCTTTGACAGAGATCCTCAGCTGTACTTTGACGATACCTGTGTGGTCCCTGAAAGATTAGAAGGTGAGACTAGAAAAACAATGAAAAACTGTCAATAGAAACCCAAGGTTAGCACATACGTACTAGATATTGTATGCCCATAAAGTGGGCTACTGTTGGCATTTTCCAGTCCGGTCCTTTGACTGCTCATGATGCATAATGAACAGCAAGTCCACTTCACAGTCACCATCTGGCAGGAATGTCTCACCACACTGTGGCCGTGGTGGAGTACAGTGCTGACTGACACTTTTCTTTTTCTTCTCTCTTTCCCCTTCTGCTTCTTTTTATTTCTCTGTGCTCCCGTCTCCTGCTCTTCCACTCACAGGTAAAGTAAAACAGGAACCTTCTGCCTACCGTGAGGGACCTCCCTACCAGCGCCGTGGCTCCCTGCAGCTCTGGCAGTTCCTGGTCACGTTACTGGATGATCCGGCCAATGGCCACTTCATAGCTTGGACTGGCCGTGGCATGGAGTTCAAGCTCATTGAGCCCGAGGAGGTCGGTCCCCACTGGCTGGACTTATGTCTTCTGTCCAGTTCTTCACCTCCTACTACAAGTTGATCTAATGAACTACATATCAGTTCTCTCTAGCTAATAGCAATTCTTTATGTGTCTTGCGTGGCCTCAGGTTGCTCGTCGCTGGGGCATCCAGAAGAACAGACCGGCCATGAACTACGACAAGTTGAGCCGCTCTCTGCGTTACTACTACGAGAAGGGCATCATGCAGAAGGTAAAGGCACGTTCACCCTTTTCTTGTCTCTCCCTCCACCCTCAGCAACTTTGTGCTGCATGGGGGCTAAAATAGTCTAGATATTTGATTACAACCATGGGAGGTGCTCTGATGTTGAGTCTAAATAGTTGCGGTGAATACTGGCCTGCGGGCCACGTCTCTTCTTCTACTAAATATATTACTCTACTTATGTTTAGTGTTTGCTGCCTCAGATTTCAACCAGGTCCAAATCAAGGAGATTCTCCACAGTCTTAAATTTGATATGAAAAAGTAAAGTCAGGGTAATGTGCTGGAATCAGACTACTATATCTTTTTTTTAGTCAATAGTCTGTGAAGGGAATTACACATTTACAAATATGATGTTGTGTATGCACTCAAAATGCACAGGAAGTATTAATCAGGAAGTTTCATATGTGAGTTAAATATGTCTTTTGTCTTGTTTCTCAGGTGGCCGGGGAGAGGTATGTGTACAAGTTTGTGTGCGATCCCGAGGCTCTCTTCTCCATGGCCTTCCCCGACAACCAGAGGCCCAACCTGAAGGTGGACCCAGACAGCCTGCCAGGGCTGGACGAGGACACTGTGCCCCTCACCCACTACGACGAAAGTGCTCCCTACCTGCTGGAAGCCAGCGAGCAGTGCGTGGCAGGCCTGCCCTTCCCCGACGGCTACGGCTACTAACAAGCAGCGAGGTTCTGGTGCACGACATACATGTGCACGCAAACACTCCCAAAGTCTCTTGACGCCCACTCTTAAAATCCAGAGCTGGAACTGCTGAGCCGCTTGGAAGGAAAACCTCGCGCTCCGCTCCTTCATGGACCCCTCTCCTGCTCCCTGGAAAACCTTCATAAAACTCTGTAAGCTCCCAAGCTAAGAATGAATGATGGGAAAACCTGCGACAGCTCTTCTACTGCGCCACCATATGAGAGAGAGAGAGAGAGAGAGAGAGGGTTGTGAAACCAGTGAGGGTGAACTGGACTCTGTAGCTCTGCACACCTTATAAGCTTCCTAAAGTAAGGCAAGGGCCTGCTGTTGCTATGGAGACCAAACGAAGCAAGGCCACATGCCGCCGACTTTAAAAGAACTTGCAGACCCCCCCCACACACACACCTTTGTACAAGACTGCAAGAGTTGTTACATTTCTGATTTTGTGACAATCTGCTTTTCTTAAAAACAATCGAATAACCAACAGAGTTAAAATCTAAAAAATCTAATGAGATATTCTAAGTGCAGCACTATTCTATAGTTGCCTTTTTTGGGTCCCCCCATTTTCATGTCACCACATCTGAACTACAAGATCCGTGAAAGGGCTTTAATTTGCAAAGACGGATTGATTAAAAAAAACTAAACCCACAACATATTCTAAACCCACAAATCAGTTTGTTTTCTGTAGATAGGATTACAACATATATTTTTTCTTTAATATGCCAGCTGTTTAGAGACCCAGAACTCTCAGGTTTCTGGGGCGTTGCTGTATTTCAGGCTAGTTGGTTGGGCTGCTCTCTCGTGTAAATGTTACGTTCTTTAATCGTTCTGCCCGTGTTCAGAGATTGTATCTGCTTCCCTTTAGAGACTGCACCCCGCGGTAGGAGCCCACAGTCTATACAGTACACTCCTCTCATGTCTGGTCATCACTGCTGGGTCCTTCTTATTGCTCAAGTTTAGAGATGATTAGCACTCCATCTCCTCCATTTCAAAAGGGATGCATAACACAAACATATTTTCCCAGAGGCGTTGATAATTCATAACAGCCTAAGAAGTTAATATGTATGATAAATGGTCATATTGCTCCTTTTTATTATTATTATTATTATTATTTTGTATTTCTGTCCAGGTGCTTAATGTTTCCTTGGCAGTGTACTAGTTCCTCTGATGCACCAGTATGGCAGGAGCATCAGGACGTTGCATGCAAAAAAAAAAAAAGAAAAAAAGAAGGGTGACATTTTGAGACCTTCTTTTGGACACCTCTCTGCCAATCACAAGTTGTCAACAGGAGACTTCTGCTTCTCTTTGCATGGTGTAATCAGTCAAGACTGCGTGTCCACTAACATATCGCTTTCTTTGGACAAAGAAGATATTTGTGATATTCTCTGCATATTTTTTTTTTTGTGTGTGTTATGTTTCTGAATGGGGGCAAAGACAAACGTATATAAAGTATATATTTTTGCTATAAGGCTGCATTTGTTTTGATTTTAATGTATAAGCTGTATAGTTCTGGCTCTAATAGACATGTACCTTTTTAAAAACCAATCTCGATCCTTATGATGCTATTACCGCAGACTGTTCCTTCAAGAGGCCTCTGTACTGGGTTGAAGAATGGATGAGAAGATGTTATTATCCTGCCTGTAAAGTGTTTGTGTGTGTGTGTGTGTGTGTGTGTGTGTGTGTGTGTGTGTGTGTGTGTGTGGCGGCCAGAGTTCCAGCAAAAGGCCACAGCGAAGACGCACATTATATCATGGGATCCACCCCAGGCGTGGAGATTGTCTGCACGTGTATAGGCTTCGGTCCCCTCCCCTCACAATGTGTTTCTTACACTGCTGAGTTTATTATAATCTGTACTGGGTACAATAAACGGTCCTTTATGCTTCACTGCCTGCAGTCCCGGTGTGTTTCATCATCCCCCCCCCCCATGCCTGTAGCCTGTCAGTCAGCTGACTGGCTGCTGTGGTCTGGCAGTCACTGTGCTTGACCTGGTTCATTTCTGAGTCACATGCTACTCCTGACTCAGATACATTTCTGGGTAAATGATTACGGTCTTTTAACTTTCACATTCCTATTGACTCTACACATTTATGTGAGTGTGTACATCTGTAGGTGTGTATGTAGACAGCGGTGGAAGAAGTATTTAGATCATTTATTTAAGCTAAATTAGCAAAACCACACTAGGCAAAATAGTCCATTACAAGTAAAAGTCCTGCATTTGAACCTTTACTTACAGAAATATTAGCAACAAAATGTACTTAAAGTTTCAAATATAAAAGTACTCATAATGCTAAATGATCCCTGTCAGTGTTGCATGATAATATATTATTGGATCAATGTTACTGATGCGGAGTAGACGTATAAAGTAGCATAAAATGGAAGTACTTAAGTAAATCTTAATATATGTTATGTCTTGGATGTGAGTTGGGTGTTTAGCTCATCTAGCCGTTGAGTGTGACTGTGTGTGTGTGAACACTAGCTGAGGACATGTGAGCTGTTTGTTTCACAACCATCTTGTGATGTTTGTTTCATTTTATCAACTCATCCAAGATTTCCCAACGTCTGAAATGCTTCCCTGAGGCATGTGTGGCCCTTTTTTTCTTTACAGTGTCTGGCTTGTAATATCACTGTGGTGTTAAAATTTGTCTTGAACTGAAACGCATAGCACGATGGTATCTGATATGTGATAAAACTGTGAGGCTTTAGACGCTGACTGTGTTGTGATGGCCGGCAGCACTCTGCCTGGTGTTGAGTCAGAGCCTTATCAAACCACAGAGTGTAGCCTAAAAGCCAAGCTCTGCTCTCCAGTAACACAGCCTGGCAGGCAACTTTCCATTGATTGAGAGAGCAGAGTGCCTTTGAATGCTATGAAAGACCTTTTAGTGCGCTCATGGGAGGTGCCCTACCCTGATACTGCGTGTATGTGTGAGTATAGTAGCTGCCAGCACTCATAACAGATGTTTATTTTGATAAACTTTACTCCTTTGCTGCTCTTTGTGTTTTCCTCTTTCTTTGAAAGCAGTTGCTGGAGGTGTATGGTCGGATGGCCTGGGACTTGACGCATTTAGAAAAGTCCTTTTCAGATTGATTTATATGGATAGTGGAGATATTGTCGATCACGTTAGTTTATATCACAGCACTATCACTACAACACTGTGGCAGAGATCCAATCCACTGTTTGTAACACTTCTGAAAACTGCTCTTCTTCTGATTAATAAACAGTAAAAATGCATAGTATTATAGAAATTGAAATGTCAGTATTCACACCTTAGCTGTGAATTTCTCAAAAAGACACTCACAGTCCTCTTGTCAGATTCAGAACAATGCATCACTGTCACAAACACCAGTATGTCCAGTATTTCAAGTTCATTCGTGACCTTGGAAACAATCGTTTGGACAAAAAAATCTTAACTAAAGTCTACGTACTAGTTTTTTCAACTCAAGGTTAGCATTTTCCGGAGTAAATGGACTTGGCATTAATATTTTTTTGTCACATGTCCAGTATCTGTGTATTGATATACCCTCATCAATCACTGTATGCTGCAAGACTAAGAGTCTGCAGCCATGCTAGCGGTTTTGCGAGGCTATATTAAGGGAACTTTGAGCTACATGCTAACATCAGCATATTAACATGGTCACAATGACAATGCATGTTGGCCATCTTAGTTTAGTCAAAAAGTTGACCAAATGGTGGCGCTAGGTGATAAATCAGGGGTGAAAGCTCATCCTGTGGGGAACATGAACGTTTGTACCAAATTTCATGGCAGTCCATCCATTAGTTGTCACGAAATTTCCCTCAAAACCACAAATGTCAACCTCATGGTGGAGAGGAAAAGTCAGTAGGCTTCATCCTCTGGGGGGCATGAAAGTCTGTACAAATGTTCATGCTTTCTATCAGTTTTTCAGATATTTAAGTCTGGACCAAAATGGTGGACGAAAGACCGACATTGCCACCCCCTAGAGCTGCTAGTGTCGCTAAAAATGCTCTTCTCTTGCTTTCCTTCCCCCCCTACCAGAAACCTAGCCTGCTATCCAGGCAAGATTAAGCCGTGAGCCCAATATAATGATCCTGATCTATTTAACAGGAGCAATTGAGGCTTTGGAAAGGTCCCACCACCTTGGAAATGCTCCATCACCAATACAGAATGCCTCCTGCTTGTCCAGTTATTGACCTGCCAAAGGTTAACAATAAGGTATAAGGCTGCGTCATAAACATCACACTAAATCAATACATACACCATTACAGAGTGTTTGATACACGGCCCTGGGCCTTTAGCAGGGAGAAAAGTGGACATACCAAATGGGTAGTCCTTCAACATGCATTATACCACATGACCACTAAGCTGCTTCCAAGTGAAGTATTGATCCACATACAAGACAAGGCAGCTGGAGCATAATGTGGTTTCAGCTGTGAATCTTCAGACCATGGCAGGCACTCAGTGTGTCAATTCTCACACACACACAAATCCTCCATCTACTGTAGCTTGAGAGAGTGAACCACTATTCTCTGTTTTGGCTTCGACTACTGAGAAATATGGGTCATGCTGCCGGGAAGGGAACAGCACAAATCTTTCACATTATTTGGCCAACACATTGTGTTCGCAGCAATGCTAATTACCATGGTGAGACCTTGCTCCTAAAACTCTGTTATGTAACTGATTTCTCGCAAACACACACACACACACACACACGCACACACACACCACCCACAAGTCATTATTTATTTCAGATTTTCATGAGAGCTTGTATTTATTTTACATTAACCATGGCTGCCCTCTAGTGGATGGCTACCAGTCCTACTAGAACAGGAGCACTAGAGTATCTTGCGTGTGCAACAAGGCAGTAAAAGACTTAACACAGCACAATTTAGACTAGAAAATGTAATTAAATAACACAGTAGTTGACAAGGAACTTTTTGCCAAAAAAATACTTTTCTGCCACTATGACGTGTGTGTTTAAGAAGCTCAAAAATATTTTCCTGTGACATCTCCCTGACAACTGTGCCCAGTTGTCGGAGAATTGTAGAAGTTCAAATATACATTTTTCTGAGCACTTCTCATCCATGAAAGTGCTTAAAAGTTGAGAATAAAAGTTTCTAGAACATTCATTTCATTCCTAAGCAAACTCCATGAACACAAGACCTTCCTCTCCCTCAGAACAGCTAAACGGACCTTGTGGTGAGACTGTTTTGAGACCAGCAAGTATGAGGTGATAAAATAGTGGACAAGCTTCTGTATAGTTAATAGGCAATTGGATGTATATCATAAAATAGATTATTTCCCACTAAATTTAACTGGTTCATAAGTGGATATACTGCACCGGTCTATAAACATTGAATAATTTAATCAGCCGTGTATGAAAGCACATAATAATCAAAGTTTTTTGTCACTCTTTTGAATGGATTTAATGGCTCACACACTTATTTCTGCTTTCAACAACGTAGCGTGTGTTGGCTGTTGACATTAGAAAACACATACTTTAGCTTCTCCTTACTGCTGATAAGTATGATACACAATCCAGCCAAACATTTGAGGTACATGTTTTGTCGTTTTTGTTCAGCTAGTTTGCTCTCTTAGCAACAAAAACACATAAAACAGTCAAACATCTACAGCCCTGTAAACAACAACACGTTCGCAGTGGATGGACAAACTGTTCCCATGCATATTGCAGCTGAATTCTTCACAGGCTGCAGCTTTCTTTCTGTCGTGGGTGTAGTGTGGGAGCGGAGAATTGAAGCTGTAATATGTGTTGTTCACTCTTAGCTGCACATTGAATTTCCACACCAGGACAATAAGTTGCTGAACTGAATTGAACTGCACAAAATAACATACAGCACTTTAGATTAGGGCATGAATGTATCCTGGTGGCACAACAACACAGTCACTATATTGAATCCTCTGGATTTTAAACATACTGACGTCAAAATGATATCATTGTCTTCCCGGTGGCTGCTGGGAGCCTTGTAAGTGGTGCGCGGGGGTGTTGACCATTAACAATCAGTGTATGGAGACTCAAACTGTACATCTAACTTTATTTCAAATATGACTTTTCTTTGGAGAGAGCTTGATGTATTGAACAATTCCTCTTCAGTAATGTTTGCATGGATCTCTGTGTGAGCCAGAGTAAACAACAGAAGAGTGGATGAAAATATGCACGAGAGGAAGTCTGAGTTAGACGAGAGCGGTTCTGTGCATCCTCCACTAAATACCAAGTGGCAACTGCTCTGCAGTGTCATGGCTGTTTTTAATTGTGTATGCAGAAGCTCACCAAGATTATTATACACAGATTATTATACTATTTGGCTCTTGCTTTCAATGTGCAAAACTCATAATTTAAAGAGCCAAACAGCTTTTCTTAATTATTTATTTTTGCTGTGCTTACATTCAGCAAAATCACATGCAGTCAGCTCATATTAGCATTGAGTGCAAATGCTTATTAATGGATATATGGTTCACTAAATCCATTGTAAACATGTGTCCTTAAATGTCAAGATGAGTGGCACTGCAACATAACTGCTAGTCACTTCACCACCACTGCAATGCATTTCCTTCCTTGTAATTACTGTAAAACAGAGTAATGTATTGACTTTGGTTCACTATAACTTCTCAAGGAGTGAACAAATCTTTTTTGTAAAGGTTTTTTTAATGCCATATTTCGGTACTTGACAGATGTTGGGTGCTATGGATACATTTCGGCCAGCACCAAAAAAAGTACTGATGTTTAATTGTGCCCTAACTTCCAGTGCTTCAAAAGGACTTCTTACAACTGCGCTTCCTCCATCCACATATGTCTTTCGATTTAGCTGAGACGATCTGAGGAACAGATGAGAGAAGTGAGGAGGTGTGTTACTGTAGTTAAATGTGAAGCAATCTCCCTGAAAATGTTTCCAACCACCATTACAAATAAGGACAAGATGGCAACTCTCTGCTAACTAACTGCTAACTGCTAACTGTATCGCCACCGCCTGGCAGGCAATGTGAGGTAGGTTACTATTAAATTATTATTTTTACCCGAATTACAAAAAAAACCAAACAGATAATTTCTCTTTTGTCTCTTGTGGTCTAAGATAGAAAATATGACTCTATGAATGAATTAATGTAAGCATGGAGACAGTTATGAGTTTGATTTGCTGACATTTCAAGACATCTTTCTCTGAGAGATTTCTGCCTAAAATGGAGGTGAATTAAATATTGTCTGCGGTGCCTTGGTACTTCTCTCACTGAAGAAATAGTTCCTATGAAAACAGTTTACAACAAGATTATCCAGATGACTAGGGACACTGTTTCTTGTAATTTTCCAATTGTGTAGAGCCCTAGAAATTACAGTCATGTGTACAGGGGAGGCAAAGAGGCGGCTATCGCCACATCTGGACAAATTAGGTCAAAGCTAACAGCATGGATGGACACCATTGGACAGAAGTGAGGACGTTTCTTTCGCAATTTGAGTGGACAGACGCTTTAAACTCAAGTTAATTGGTCAAGTTAATTGGCAGATTTACAGCATGTAGCAGTAGGTAGCTGTTAGCTAACGCCAGGCTAGTAACGTTATTGCAACTGAAACCAAGCCCGTTATTTGGTTAAATATTTTTCTTTTGTTTTGTAAAAGGCGGCGAAAATGACAACACAGCAGGTAAGAAGCGTGTAACGTTTAGTTTAGTTTAGTTTTTTTCTAGGCGACTTTGGCGTTATCCTTTTTGTGCTGTGGTGTTTGTGTGTCCTCAGCTAGCTAACCTTAGCTAACCGTTTTTCAGCCGTAATGGAGTCTGACTATGTTGCCAACCCTTCGTCGACCGCAGCGACTGCTCATTTTAATTTTTGGACGACTTTTTCGGGCACTCAACCCAGGGCTGTTTTTCAGACGGTGTGGCCTTGCTTTCCACTCACTTTACCCTACGAGGTGACTGATCCTAGGCCACCATTGGTGGCTAACAACTATACGGGCGTGGTGGTTCCCTCTCAGGTGATGCCCTGTTTTTACAATAACGTCAGGGCGATTGAAAATCCAAGTAAAAGTAAGTTACGCCCCCGAATATACTGTTACAAAAAGGTCAAAGATACACATAAGAAGTGACAGTTGTTTCTGACTTATCCCATAATTTCTTTGGGACTTTGCATGTATGATATTGTTTCTGGGTTGGGCTGTAGATTTCATTAGTTAACACTTATTTTCATGTAACGTTGTCTTAGCAAACTTGTTATCAATAACAAATGTTGTCCATTAAGTCATCTAGCTGGTTTCTTCATCAACAGAAGAGAAGAGGAAATTCATTCTGGACAGGTATGCAGCTAAATCCTCACACTCTATAACCTGTATGTTTAAATGACCATGAATATCTATGAATAATGAAGAGCTATTGCTCTGCTTATTACAGATTTGTGTTTGATTTGGTGGATGCTCATCAATACCTTGCCTTAACTGACCCAACGCTGCTGGGTTGGTACCTCGGTTTGTCTCCAGAGGACAGAAAGATCATACAAGGTATGTTTCATCCCACGTTAGCCCTAATCCGTACAATTTGTACAACATACTAGATCTGACATGATCTGTTAATTCATTGTGTAGTTGACTGACAGAAAAAAATGATCACACGGTTCATACAAAGTCTTGCAAGTTTGGAAAATGCTTAATTTTAACCGTTATGTTTTCAAGGTTAGGAATATGCTTGGAATTCGATTGTACTCCTTGAAAAATGCTTGATTTTCAACATAATCTGGTGTTTCATCATCTACGCAGTCCCTCATGTAAACCAAAAATCTTTCGATATTTAAAATCAAACCATCCCGTCGTCATATTTGTTTGTTGTCTCCCGGCATTTAATAGTAACAATTTAGGTGTGATGATAAAGGCTTCGAGAGTCTGGAAATATTTGGTTTAGGTACCTTTTTTTAAAAAGGTCCTTGAATTGTACTCTTAAAATGCTGCACGAACCCTGTTTATTGACTGAATGGATGATCTTTGTCATTATATTCAGGTGCAATGACATTTCGCACGACTTCTCCCAACGTAATAAAACAAATGGCAACAATTTTGATAATTGATTAACCATCAAGTTATTTTTCATTGTAACAATCATTTTTCACAATTATTTGACATTTTTATAGAATAAATGATTAATCGTGAAAATAATCGGCAGATTAATCAATTAATGAATATAATCGTTGGTTGCAGCCCCAATGTCAATCACTGATTGAACATACAAGATTTATACTGGGGAATAAGTAATCGAGAGAATTTGTCAAATTAATCGACAAGTAAAGTAATTGTTTGAACGCTTATTATTATTATTCTGAGACCCTTTCTTTCCTATTCTTCTTTTTACTTCCTTTCTTCGTCTTCGAAATGGAAGCTGAAAATATTTGGCTATGAAATGATAAACAGTAGAGCCTATAGCAATCATTTTCATCTAAACTCAATCAATGTGAGAGAACGCAATTGTTTTCCTTTCTCCTAGATGAAGGAGGGTTTCACCAGTTCCTGCAAAGACATCCTGCCCTAGAACTGTCTAGCCATCATGTTTATGTGAAGTGTAAGTCTGTCAAACTGCTCCAATCTTCTAATAGCTGTGTGCAGATTAAACAATGACTGTTTTCACTTACTGATAATGCAGATGACATTGGAAGTACCAGTCGTGCCCTGCCAACCATGACATCCAACAAGCATACGTATGTCTCACAGTAAATGCAGTGAATTGCTAACACACAGCATCAAATGAGTTATGGTGTTATCATTTTACAGTGATTTATTGTTGAAACTCTGTTTTATTCTCACATTTAGAACGTCGGGAGCAAAGACGGGCAGATGTGGTAATGTGTAAATCTCATACACTGCCAGTGATGCTCTTTTTTTATATATACAAGAAACATCTGAGATTCTGAAAACATTATTCAGTTTGTTTTTTTTACATAAATGTGTACCTGGTAGTGGTACTGATGGATGAACAGCTACTGTAGCTCAGTCATGAAAATGGGGCTACTTCACAAACACCCTTTTTAAATTACAACACAGCACACACACAAGCTTTGTTTGGAAAGCTGCTACCTGTCTGCTACATAATCTACTGTCTTTCAGTTACCCAGCATCAGTATTACTGCCAGTGAGAGAGACTGTGATTGAGCCTTGTAATGGACTGTAACTGAAATCTGTGTCTACAACTTCATTGCGTCTCGACATTGTGCTACCTGGATGAGTAACATGCATGTTGAAATCATTGAAAAAAATTCTAGTCTACTAGGCTTAATCCTTCTCTGGGAATCTGTCTCGTACTCTAACGAGCCAAGATTTTTTGTAGACAGTTTCACATTAGTAAACTTAACAGTTCTGTGTTTGTTTGCTCCTCTTGAAATTCCCCAAACAGCTTTCAACAGGCCCATCATACAGGACCCAAACCATCAGAAGGCCCAGAATAAACACTCTTCTGTATGTATATTATACAGCACTGTTATCTGTGTTCATCTGTTTCTAAGTTGTAAATGCACAGTTACCTTTTTTTCAAAATTTGATTAATACAGGATTTTTATTTTTGAAGGTTTCACCTCTGTTCCAGCTGAATGAAGACAGGCCATCGTGGCAGATGGCTAGCAGCAGTGCAGCTGTGTGCAAGGATCCAGCAGCCCTGGCCAGCTTCTCTGTGGACATGGAGCTGGAACACAATTTGTAATATGTTAATTTTCTTTATTAACACAACATCATTTTTACAGTTTTTTCCAGAGTCAGAAACTAATAAATGCCTCAGGACAGACCTTTTTTAATGTGTTAGGTGTAGTCTGAAGTTATGTCAAACAGCAATATTGGACTATCTTGGCTCAATTGTTGAGTGTCTATGTGATAAAGTAACATAATCATGATCCCATAGGAATCCAGGAATTGAGTGAAACTAAGTGGGGGTGAAGGGGCGTCTTTTTCCAAGCTTTGTCTGAGGGGACCCCCGCAGTCTCAGACTTTGAAAACCCCTGTCATAGACTGTAGATAAAGATGTCTGCACAGTACTGATCCGCGGCTCGAGGTCGTGCCCGCACACCCGCCCTAACCAATCGCGAGCACACCACAAGTTGTCAACCATGACGTCACACCCCCTTTTTATAGCATCAAATAACTAATTAAAACTAAACTTATCAGAAAAATGAACACTTAAACAAACATCAGCGTGATAAGAACTATCTAACATGACAGAAACCATCTTTGGGAAAATGATTTCATGTCCCATCTGCTAACATGGAAGGGGCACGGTTAATGACCTATACTGCAGCCAGCCACCAGGGGGAGATCAAGAAGTTTTGGCTTCACTTTTGGGGAGCTGTCATGTCGTCCATCTTTATATACAGTCTATGGTGATTTACATGTCTGTAGAGTATTTGATCTGTTCACATGTATTTTTTTTTTATGAAACTGTCTCAAGTCTACTGTTCTGTGTTTCATCTCAGTGTGCAAGTTGAGTTCATATTGATATGAGCAACATTGTTGTGTTACAGGTCAGAATGGCCAGCAATTGAGAAAGAGTCTTCTTCTGAGTACTACAGTATCCAAATGGATGGTAGAGAGTACGGTGACCGGAATATTATCCAGTCAGTTGAGCAAGAACAGGTCAGCTGTCTTCTGGACCCAGCTGAGGAAAATAAAACAAAGGAAGGGTGTCAGGATCACATGGTCTATGGTCCTGAGTACACTGTAGGTGATGATGAAGCTAGCTTAAGTTTTGAAGAGCAGAGTGACAACTTCCACAGCATCAGGGAGGACGATGACAGCATACTTGTCTGTGTGGCCTGCGAAGATGTGAAAGTGTGTATTAATAGGGTTCACTCAGATCCAGTCACCACTATTAATGAAGCACTAGCAGCCAGCCATGAGGCCTTGAAGTCTGATCAGTCTGTTGTCCAGATGAACACTGCAGAGAAGCACACCGCGCCTCTGCCTGGCGTTACTACCTGGGAGGGAATGGTTGGCACTGAGCTGGCACTGGGCATGTCGGCTTTCACCCAAACTGAGGATCCAGAAACATCTGACAAGAATATCGTTACTGAAGTCCACATGTCAGATCTGGACTATGTTGCTAAGGTAAGGTTGAAACCAAAGAGCAATCATTATAGTAGCTTCAGCAAAACGTTGCACAACCTCTTTTGAACATTTTCAGGAATTTATCAAACTCAAGGTGGCGAAAAAGAAACAAAGTGAGCAGAAAACCAAAAGGTAATGTATCGGATACACAGGGTCCTGCATTAGACATGCCCCCAGTGAATTTGTTCCGCAGTAGGACTAATATCTTTAATTCTGTCATTTTTTCCCAGTGCCGGTTGTAAACTGGGAAAGGAATGTGACTGTATCCAGCGTGCTGAGCAAGCAGAGCTGTCCCTCCTGGCCCTGCAGTACAGCATGTGCAGACAGCACTGCTGGAGACTCTACTCTATCTCTGCTGAAGGAGGCCAGCTCACCCAAACGTAAGGAGACCTCAATCAATCAATATTGATCAGATTTTACCTTTGCTCTTCTACTGCGGCACTTGATTGGTGTCAAACTTTTACATAATGTATTTATCCAGATGGAGTTTTGTAATGTAAATCAGCAATGCAAAGGGAAGCCAGTTGTTTAGGCCGTTCACTTTTATTATTCCCCTCTCTCTGAAGCCCAACGAACCCTCCTGCAAACATTGTAAGTGTTCTGCAAAAACTGGAGTCTGACTATAATCGGATGAAGGATAAGATCTTGGCAGGGGTTCCTCTGCAGCATCTTAAGCCTCTGTCTGTTGACTCTGACAAGATAACCACAGGGACAAGTTACATCCCTGCACAGGTAAGATTCAGCCTACTAATCCAATAATGTCGAAATTCATCTCAACCACAGCTGTAATGGCTTAATTCTCCGTTGTCCCTGTTTAGGTCATTGGTGATGTGCTGGGAAATATTCCACCTCGGTATGTTGGCACATACATGCATGTGTGTCTGATGTAATTCATTTTCAACAGTTTAGCAGACTAGGCATTTGACTTTTTAGGTAAAGTAATGTCATTTCTGATCCCAAGGAGCTCCCAGGAGCCACAGAAACATAATGCATCAGATGACGAAAATGGATGTCCCGATAATCAAAGCAGAAATGGCTGCCAGGTATGCTTACAGGTACGCCGGGTTCACAGCGCTTCCGCCTCCTGTCTGAACCCAGCGTGAGATGTCAAAAAAGAGTACTACTAAAAATCCTTGAGCAGCTTGGTGTTGCTTTTGTGCTGCTAATCGAATCCAATTTGGCTTTTAGTCCTCATCCGTTTGAACAGCTTTAGTGTTTGGCTCGTTTCTTTCCCCCGCAGAGAAAGGAAAAGGAGATCAAGAAGGAGAACAGCAAAGCAAGGAGAGCTGTCACTCATGTCCCCCAGGATAGAGATGCTATCCATAATTCGCACAAGCAACCACAAAAGCAGACAAGTGAGCAAAAGCATCCCTCTCTCATTTTTGAATAATTACCTGGGAAGTAGTTGATTAAATCAAAGATGTGCCATTCTTTGTATTCAAAGAGCTCGACACAAGCGAGATGTGGTACGATGCTGAAGAGGACCTGGAACTTGCAGTAGCTGCTGAGACGGAACAGGACCCAGCAGTGATCCTAAAAGATAAGACCAATGGTAGGTGGTCAGTGAATGTAGATAAAGCACTATAGCTTCAAATGTAGAGATTTTTAAAATAATTTTGGATCAAATCCCGAGTGGTGAATTTGTTTTAACTACAGAATCAGCCAGCGAAGAGGCCAAGAGCTCGGTACTATGTGTTTCCAACCTACCCAGCAATGTGACAGAGGTGAGCTGCTGACTGCTCAAACATTATCATCTCAAAGTAGTACTCATGAGGATAAGTGTTATTATAGTTGTCATATGTAATTCAATATTAATATATGTCGGAAATTTTGAATAGAAGTTCAGATTTTGTGATGTTATTTTTAATGCATTGTATGGTACCATTATAGCCAGCAGAGGGCAGTATAGGCTCTAACTAAATGTCTTTGCCAGAGTGATGTGATGCTGTGGTTTGAGAAGTACCATGCCTCCGAAGTCAGCATCTCGGCTTTAAAGAATGATTTGAGGTGAGCTAACTCTGTCGTCCATGCATTAGATTCATGTGTCGTTGCATCTGGCAGTCACAGATGTTCTTCAGCCTTGGCCGTGTGTAAGGTGTTGTTATCCGTTTCGTTTGATGCTGATGAACAAGGACTTAAATCAGCTATGTCAACCTCTTCGTGCAGCTGTTGAAAGAGCAAATTCTAATGTCGGCAACAACAGCAATTTGTTTCCCAAATGGACACATTAGTCTCATACCCATACCATAGGCAAAAATAACATATTTACTGTGTTCAAAAAACTGCATGTTTTTCCCCCAAAACTGAATGGGACTAGCATAAAGTGGGCAAGTCTGTAATGGGGAGACTCGTGGCTGCCCAGTGTAACAACCGCCCGTCTCGCTGGCTGCGTTCTCTAGAATTGCCGTAGTGATGATAAGTGGACCCCAATCTGCCGAGGCTGCAGTGAGAGAACTGAACGGCTGCAGCATGCAAGGCCATACTTTACATGTGGAGCACATCAACAGAGCCGTTGGTGGGAGCCAGTGTCAGGCCTCCGCCTCCATCAGTGGGCCTGAGTCTTCACAGGACGCCACCAAACCACAAACCTCCAAGCCTGACTCCAGCAGCACTGGAAGAAAGGTGAGAATATGAGCAGGAAAAGAATAATGAGATCATTTCCATGTGGAGAAAATGGTGGCCTCTTAACGCCTCTTGAAATTGTCTACTATACATATTTGGAGCTGTCGAGCAGATACAGCTGCTTTAAATCTGTCCAGAAAATCGGGACTGTTTTAGTAAAAAGGTCACTGACCATGTGTATTTAGGGAACCCAGGGCCCCTGGCAGGTCTTGCTGTGTGACGAATGCTAAATGTATAGAGCTCAAACAATTAGTCAATTCATAAAAAAATTAACCTGCAACTATTTTGATGTTCTTTTCATTACATTTTTGAGCAAAAATGCAAAACGTTCTGAGTTCAGCTTCTCAAATGGGCGGGTTTGCTGCTTTTTCTTTATATATGAAAGTGAGCTGAAGATCTTCAGGTTTTGCACTGCTGATCAGATAAAACCGTCTTCTTGCTCTTCTTTTGTCAAGAACAATCTGTTCTCTCCTTTTCTGTAGCTGATAACTGAGCAACCGCTTAGCTCCAGCATGAAGAAGAGGACGGTGGTCTGCACCTACCTCACGGCAAAGGGAACCTCCGTGCCCCAACGCTCTGGCACCAGGGGCAGCTTTGGCACCCTGATGGCAGAGCTGGCACAGCAGCACCCAGACGTTGGAAGGCAGAGGATTGTGGATGCTCTGATGGAGCTGAAGGCCAAGCACCATGGCGTCCTCAGCGGCCTGCCTCTCAGGACCATCAAGGAGATGACGTCCGAGCTTCTGACCGGGCCAGAGAGTGCCACTCAGTCATGAGGAAGCAGTGCTTCAAAGTTTAAGTTGGTGCCAGCGATTTGTTGGAAGTTATTTTTCTTTTACGCAGTTAATCTAAAAGGAATAAATGACATTAGTTCTAAATCTTTGTTACAATCCACCCCAGTGTCTGTGTTCTTTCCAAGTAGCATCACATTGTTTATTATTGTTATTGAGTGAAGGGGTTTTGGATGCTCAAGAAGCTGGTACATTGAAAGTTTGAGAGCTTCACACAGTACCTCCTCTGCCAGCTATTTCGGGAGTTAAATTAGATTTAAAGAAAACATACAGATGTGTATGCAGCAGCTTTGTTTGTATGTATGTCCTGTGTCGATTAAAAAGAATGCATTAAAAGGGTTGTGCTGAATGTGAGCCTCTCTGCTTGACTCACAGGTTTTCTTTGACAAATAGTCCTAATTGGATTGACCTCTCTAACAGGGTATGTTACTGTAGACGCTCCAGCCACCAAGCAGAGCATAAAGGAGCTGTGAGGACACTTCAAAATGCTGAATTATCAGTTGGAAGTAAAGCCGGCTGAGGATGGGCCTCTGACCCACAGAGCTGGGACTGGACTGGGCTGCATATGGTAAACTGACTCCTCTTAGTTGGTATTAAATATGAGCACCTAATCACCATTCAACTGCATTGTAGTGCCCCAGTGTCCATCCCAGCAACAACTCCATGGCCCCTGACACTTCCTGACCAGTCTAGGTGTCCGCACCAAGTGCAGGCGGGGCTGTGCGGGTGTCAACCACAATGTGGTGCCAAGTGCACCAACAACAAAGCAAGGAACGGGTTAATGTAATCCTCAATCGGCGATGGGCGGAGATTCCAGCTGGGACGCGAACCGGACCAACAGAAAAATCAAGCAACACAAATCTGGAAAAGGAAATCCCTGTTGGGAGTCGTTTGCACGTATTTGTTGGTGCATTGGGCCTTTTTGACCGCGTCGGACCGAGAAGTGCCGTGAACCCGATGGAGAAGTTTAGGAGTTTCTGCTGTCAGCTATGGGTGAAGAAGTAGTCAGGACGGGGACTGTAGAGGCGTCCAGGCAGAGCAACTCAGCGGACTTGAGTTCAAGAAGTGGATCAACAGGACTGCGTGGAGCGCTCGCTTTCTGCATATTTTAAAACAATGGAACACGGCCCCTGCCTTTAGGCGGATCTTTCAGTATGAGCCGAGAATAAGCGCTTCAGTGCAGCTGAGATGGTCTAAGCACACTTTACTGTGGTGGTCAGATCAACAGGACTGAATCCAATGAGAGGTCTGACGGTAAAGCAATAAATCGGCGTCAACTGCGAATCGAAATACAAATCTGGTATTTCACAGAGCGTTGATAGACACGCCGAGTGACACCGCCATGTGGAGCCCGGGGACGTGGATGTGCCGAGCGGCTCTGTGCTGCATGCTTCTGGAAACATTTCTGCACACTGCTAGAGGTAGGACAATGCAGTACAGTCTCTGCTATCTGCTATCCGCCTGTTTGTTTGTTTGTGTGTTGCAGCATCACACAGTGAGCCAGTGTTTGGTGCACGCGGAGTTTAGAGCTCCTGCAAACTGGAGCCACATGGAGGCGAGAGGAACCAGCCAATATGTGGTAGTTTGTTTACTGGCAGTTTACAGTGGAGAGATGGCTGAGAAGTAGAAATACTATATAATATTTGTCTCGCGTTCAAATCCCCTTCCTTAAAAAGCAAATAAAGGAAAAAAAAATGCCACACATACAGGCCTTTATGAGGGATGTCACCATTGTGCACCACAGACACACTAAACATTGACTGACCTGAAAAATAGAAACACTCATGCACACTTTGTGAATTATTACAGTGTGTCAGGTCAGTGGTATTTGGTAACTTCTTTTTCTGGCTGCGGTTTGCATTTTATTGGGCTGCATGTATATTGTGAGATGTCTCTTAACATGTTGTCTGCCTCATTTACATATACAGATACATAGGAATAATAGAAACAACCTACAATATAGTGCACTCCATTGCAACACCACAAACTACACCTTCAAACGTCACCATAGAGCTGAATAAACACCTAAAACGATAATTTTGTGAGTGAGTATTGGATTACTGTGCACAGGGGTTTCTGTTTCTCTGGTCCCTCATTTACAGTCCTTATAGAAATCTATAAATTAATACATTAGTGATTGTTTTTCCATTTCAGCCTCAGTGCTGTAGCCGTCCCTGTCTCTGATCTTTGCCGACCTCTTCTCAGGTCTCAACATGTGTATGAGTGGCAGCACTACCTCCTGTGAAGAGTGCCTCCTGATTCACCCCAGTTGCGCCTGGTGCGCACAAGAGGTGGGTAAAGCTTACCTGCTGCATTATTTTAGGTATACAGTGTACAGTTTCCACAGGGGGTGAAATAATGACTGCTGGCCACATGTGTCATTATAGTTCAACCCTTCATCATGTTTTCTTGAGTGAACAATCAGTGATGCAAGGTTTGTGGCTTTCCACCCTTCAGGATTTTGGGAGGGGGCGAACTCTGACGTCACGGTGCGATTTTAGTCAAAACCTGCAGAAGAGGGGCTGCGAGGTGCGGTTCATTGAGTACCCCACCAGCAGCATTTCTGTCCTGCAGAACATGCCCCTGAGTTCTAAAGGGTCCGGGTCGACGCAGTACGACGTTGTCCAGATTATGCCTCAGAAGGTCTCCCTCAGCCTGCGGCCAGGTAAGCATTGTACACATTTAGAGTCAGGGATAACCGCTGCACATGCATGAGAGAAGGCGCAGTTATAAAGGTTTTCTTCTGTGACTCTTGCATGTTTTTGTGAGTAAGCCAGCTAACAGTCTTTCCACCTGCTCATCCAGGAGACCAGACGTGGTTTGGGCTGCAGGTGCGGCAGGTGGAGGACTACCCAGTGGATCTCTACTACCTGATGGACCTCTCTCTTTCCATGAAAGATGATCTGGACACCATCCGTAACTTGGGCACCAAGCTGGCCCAGGAGATGGGCAAGCTCACCAGCAACTTCAGGCTGGGCTTTGGTTCCTTTGTGGACAAAAACATGTCCCCCTTCTCCTACACAGCACCCAAGTATCAGGAGAATCCGTGCAATGGGTGGGTAGTGGCAGCAGGATTTACTGCATGTTTAAGTGGGATGATGCTTTGATGGCTTTTGGATTCAAAGTCTAGTGTATTGATCAGTACTATAGGTATGTCAGCCCAGTTTAAATGTAGCTCTACCAACAAACTGCAGATTTATACAAGACTGTATGTGAGCTTAAGAACTGTTCTCTTGTGACGTAAATGTGCCACAGTAGATGAAAGAGAAATCCTGAAATAATGATTCACTCTAACCTGCACATTCTATTTTTGCACATTCATGAATAATTTATAGTTAGAGATCCTGCAGTTGCAAGAAGAAGAAATGCTTCATATTTGATAAAGCAGAGTGAAGAAGCAGTTCTTCAAAATGGCCCCTCTGCTCCCGCGGCGTGTTGATGAGGGCAAACTGAAAGGGAGCAGAATAGACAGAGGGTAAAAAGCTGTGGCACACGATGTTTGCCCCGGAGGTGAGACGGCACTGCACTGACTGAGCGCCTGCCATTGCGCATCACTTCCCATCTAGGTTGTGGCTTTGGTTGGGGGTGGGTGTGTGTGTGTGTGTGTGTGTGTCGGCCACACACAGTGAAGCACGGCAGGGCAATATTTAAAGGGAGAGATGACAACATTTTGACCCCTAAGCAACCTAGCTCACTTCTGCCATTGCTCACCCCGTTTATACAAGACGAGACAACGGCCTGCTTTTAAATCAGCTGGATCCTGAAGAATGTCTGACCAAAGCAAAAAGAACCATCAGTGACCCCTTAAAATAATGCTGCTAGGATTGATGCACATTTTTCATTAACTTCGTACAAAGCAAGTCCTTAACTTTTATTTGTATAGCACCTTTCATACAGGTCAAGTGCTTCACAGATGATAAGATAATAAGAACAAGTGTAGACCGTAAAAACAACAACAAAACAATTTAAGAATTTGAGACTAATGCATGAGAAAATAAAAATTATGAAAATGTAATAAAATAGATGAAAAAGCTATTATAATAATACTTCATAAAAGATGAAAATGAAAACTAGATCAAGTAGATTAAAAAGAAAAAACAAACAAAATCGAGTAAGAGGGATTTAAAAAAAAAAAAAGAAGAAAAAAGTCAGCTTTACCATGTTATTCTAAATAAATGACATAAATAAATACAGATTAAACAAGGCCAAACCTTTCTGCTGCTTTGCATATTATCCTGATCTCTACCTATCCGTCACCCTGCACAGATACAAACTGTTCCCCAACTGTGTCCCCACCTTCGGTTTCCGCCACATCCTCTCACTGACGGACGAAGTGGACCGCTTCAACGAGGAGGTGCAGAAGCAGATGGTGTCTCGCAACCGGGACGCACCAGAGGGCGGGTTTGACGCCATCCTGCAGGCTGCCGTTTGTAAGGTGACAAGTGTCTCATGTCTTTATCTCGAGTTGTCTTATTTAGTGCCCTTTTGAGATTCTTTGAATGCTCCCTTTGAATGAACCCTGACTTGGCTGCATTTAGTGACGGCACAAGTTGAGTTCAGATGGAGGGGAAGGCCTCTGTGGAACTACTGAGATGCCCCTGTGACAAGCGTCTGGCCTATTTGCTTGTTAATTAAAAGCACCAGGGGGGATAGACAGGAAGTGCAGTCTGGCACAGCTGGTTAAACATGAGGACGAGTCTCTCGCAGGCCCGGTCATATCCCCGTTTTCCTCTCCTCCCAATTTAATTGTTTTCTACAGGAAGAGAATGACTCCCTCCAAATAGCTCCTGCCTTGTAATTTACTCGTGCTGCACTATTTCAAACGCTCACTGGTTAGGAGGCTGGACCGGGTCTGTCCGAAGGCCTCTGATTGATCCTAGTTTAAAAATAAAAAAAATTCTAGTCAGCGATTTGATGTGAAGGTTATCACATGAATATGATGTAAAATAAATAAATTGAATTAAATAGTTGTGTCTAAAAGAGGAAAGTATGTATTTAATGGGAGAAAAAGTAAAAGTCTAGCTGATCAGCTGCTTCTTGCACATGTGAGTCATACTGAGGGAAATGCTAGAAGCAGACAATGATTTGTCATCTTTTATAATGTAAAAATCCTACTGGACATGATTTTGACTTGAGTTTTCTGCTGGCTGATTGTTTTAGAATAACTTTTTTTAACACACATGCCTTGTCCGTGAGTTTATTTCCCTGCAACGTAATTGCTTCCTTTTTTACTGAATGTCCTAAACAACAGGAGATAGTCATCGCTGTGTGTGTGTGTGTGTGTCATGCCTAGATGCAAAGCGCAATCTTCTCGCACAACATATTTTCAGTTTTGCTATAATAACTCTTCAAAG
The DNA here is from genome assembly GCA_002120245.1 of Maccullochella peelii. NCBI lineage: Eukaryota > Metazoa > Chordata > Actinopteri > Centrarchiformes > Percichthyidae > Maccullochella > Maccullochella peelii. Next base: position 20,354 of record LKNJ01003167.1, on the reverse strand, counting down.
AGGCCTCTGTTAGGGGCATCCACAGCTACAGGGCAAATAATGAACACAAGAATGACAAAATCCCTCTTCAGTGGTTGAAATGTTATGTTTCTCTAGTGTTGTGCATTAGTCAGCACTCTGTCAAATGCTCACTTTGCTGTCGCCTGTTGTTTCCTGTTGATAATGGCCGGGACCGGGCCTGCAGGCAGAAAGCTCTGGCTGTTGTTACTCTCTCACTGTTTTGTGTGTGTTTGGGTCAGTGCTTTTCAAGCTTGTGGGAAGTGATAAGGTATCCATTATGACCAAGCCATTCACTAATGTGTTGCTGTGTTGTTTCTGTAATTTGTAATTGAAATGCCTTCACACATACTGGCTCTAATAACGCCTTCCAAATCATCCTTTGGTTTAATCCTAATAACCAAAGCAAATAATAGTAACAAGATTAGATTCAACCCTCCTGCACAAGCAAGAAGGAAACAAACTGGGTGCTAATCTGCTGTACGCTGTAAACAGGAGGCGATCGGTTGGAGAAAGGAGGCCTACCACCTGCTGGTGTTCGCCACAGACGACGTGCCTCACCTGGCTCTGGACGGCAGGCTGGGAGGCCTCGTCCAGCCCCACGATGGGCAGTGTCACCTCAATGAGAAGAACGAGTACAGCGCTTCCACAGAGATGGTAAGAAGAGCTGCCCTTCCTGTTGTTTGGCTCACAAACAAAGCAGTGTTCTATATCGGAGGTGGGTGATCTCGTCTCCGCTATCATTTGAACAAATTAATAAACTTTGATCAAATAAAACATTACAGTAACCTTAAGAGAAAAAGAGGAGCAGTGTTATTTCAGAAAAAGCCACCCCGAATATGCAACAGTCTTGTGTGAAATTTAGAATCTAAGTGGAATTATCTTTAAATGAATTTACTGTAACATACGTTTCCATTGTTCGATAAACCTCGGGTGCTTTTCCTTACAAACTCCAGCTGTGAGTGGACGTTTTAATTTCAAATGTTTACTCAAAGAATGACTCAAAGATATGTCTGATACGCTGAGCCTGCTTTGGTGACACAGGTTTTTTATTATGCAAACCTTTTTATGATTCCTGGCTCCACTTGGCTATGGTCCAAGCCTACATCACTGGATTTGAGTAGTTTTTATGTCCTATATGTTAGCTAAGAAAAACGTGAAGTGAATTCAGCTGAAGTAAAATGAGGCATTTTGTAAATTCTTATCTAACCCAGCACCTTGAGTAAGAACATGTGTATCTGGGGAGTGACTCATGCTCGCGGGCAATAAAGATATATTTGCTAGACTAGTCTTTCCTTCTCGGCATCTCACCTGTACTAGACAGCGACTGTTTTATGGTTGCCACGACAAACACATGCTTATTCATAGTGACAGCCTGCCGTGGTAATTGCAGAGCGAGGGGCCAATACACACCGTCCACACCTGGAGGCTGCCAGTAAAACCACAGAGTAGACTGTTGACTTAAATACACTATCTCAAGAGCATGCAGAGGTATTTCTCTTTCAACTGGCAGGTAGATACCATGGGGCAGTTTGGTATCAGTTATAATGCTAATCAGCTAATCAGGAGCTGGTGGATTATTATAATTTTTTTTTTTTTTGTCCAGTGCAGCAAAAGCACACAAAGAAAGTCTTTCACACACAAGTTTATACAGTTTCTGATGCCAGAGGATTAATTCTATAAAAATGGATCAATATCATGTGCATGGCACTGTGCTCTCATTTAGTAATGATTTTTTTCCTGGTTTATTTTCCTCTAAAAGCGGAATTTCAAAAGACAAATTGAAAGCCGTGTTTATCAAAGAAGAGCTACAGTAGAAATTCTGATGCAAAAGGGAGAGAATTTATCTTGAAGACTAGTAGTAGTAGTATTTTTATTCAGACATAATACAGTAAGTATATAAACAAAATCAACAGTCTACGTATTAAGTAGTGACTGAACAGGCTCAGGCAGAAGCAAAATGCTTATATCAGGGTTCGTTCAAAGTCTTGAAAGTTTGGGAAATGCTTCATTTTAACCGTTATGTTTTTAAGGTTAGGAATATACTTGAATTCGAATATACTCCTTGAAAAGTGCTTGATTTTCAACATAACCTGGTGTTTCATCATCGACACAGTCGCTCACGTAAACAAAAAACGTTAATATTTGAAATGAAACGATCCCGTCGTCATACTTGTTTGTTGTCTCCTGGAATTTATAGTAACAATTTAGATGTGGTGAAAAAGGTTTGGTTTAGGTACCTTGAAAGTGCTTGAATTTTACTCTTAAAGCTGTACAAACCCTGTGATATATGCCTGACCTACATTCTTATTGATTTAAGCTACACTCCAGAAATAAAATAAAAGAATCATTCACACTTGTAACCCTTAAAAAATAGCTTTGTGAACTATTCTTTTGAAAACCAAAAGCGAATTACACATTTTAAAATGTATATTAGCATTGTTCCATAATTTAACCCCAACAACAGAAAAACATCTCCTTTTAATCCTTTTGTTTTTTTTAGCTTTTTGTACGGTAAACTTACACATACTTCTCGATCATATTTGCTCTCCCGTATTGAAAAACACCTTTGTACACAGTCTGGGAGTGACTTTGATTTAGCTCTGAACATTATTTGCATTATTTTATAATATACCAAATCCTTAAACTTCATAACATGAGAGTTTATAAACCGTGGATTAGTGTGATCTTAATAACCAGCCTTATTAATAAGGCGTATGGCGAGTTTTTATAGTGAAACTACTGAATTTATAGTCAATTTAAAAGTCGACCCCCATAATTCCACACAGTAAGATATGTAAGGGATCAATAAATTAAATACAAGGCCTTTATAATTTAATATATCCCTAGATTTATACAGAATTGCCAAGGGACTATACTCGTTTATCTGTTAACAAGTTGAAGTGATTTTTCTTGCTCCACATTTCTGTTTCTGAGTAACATCGTTGGATTGGTAATTGACTGAGTTACTTTTGTCAATTTGAAATAAACATCTCCGTAGGGATTGAATTGCATCCAGTGAAAATAACCTCATCTCGAAGTGCAATCTGGAAGGCTCTCAGACTCTTTGTGATACTGAAATGTGATTTTAAAAATGAGCTCTTTTCTCTCAGAGAAGGAATCGCATCAACTCTGGTGTCAAAAGGCCAGCAGAGCGACGTAAACGCCACACTGGGGTCATAAGAGCATCCACAGCTGTTAGCTAGCTTCCTGACTTGGAACTCTATGTACAGTATGTGTGTGTCTCTCTACAGGACTATCCCTCTCTGGGTCTTCTGGGGGAGAAACTGGCAGAAAATAACATCTTCCTCATCTTTGCAGTGACGAAACGGCTGTATGTTATTTATAAGGTACTTTGATTTGACCGTTTTAGCTTAAAGTACACACACTTTTCTTATTCCTTTTATATTTAGGCAACTAATCCTGTCTCTTATTTCTTCCCTCACGAAGAATTTTACTGCACTCATACCTGGAACTACGGTGGAAATCCTGGACCAGGACTCTAAGAATGTAATTCAGCTGATCATCACCGCTTACAATGTGAGTAAAGCAAATCTGTGCCGGTCTGGTTTCCTGTGTGTGTGTGTGTGTGTGTGTGTGTGTGTGTGAGAGAGAGTCACGTAATGACACAGAGGGATTTGAGAAGAAAGATAAGAAGAGGGGGAGGAAAACAGGCAAATTCTTTAAAGTCTTCCCACTACTGTGACAGTTAATGAGCTGACACAAGCAGGATTTCTCATTTTGGTGGTGAGGTTGAGGTGAAGTGGTTTTAACAGCTGACTTTTTGGCAAGTTGAATATCTTTCGATGGCTGGTCAGACAAAACAAAGCGTTTTGAAGTTGGCTCTGAGAAATTGTGTTGGACATTTTTCAGTGTTTCTAATATTTGATAGAATAAACCAGTGGTTCCCAACCTAGGGGTCGGGGTCCTCACCAGGGGTCGCAAGATAATTCTGAGGCGTCATGAAATGATTAACAGGATAGGAACCAGGAAAAAAACATTATTTTTTTCAGACGTTCCTCTATTCCATTTTCTAGTGAATTACTGGAAAACTGAAGCTCTCCAGGCCTCTAAAAAAATCCAATTAAGAAAAGGACTGTTGATGAAGGAAGGTAGATATTGCTTTGTTTTAACGGGTCAAAAGCCTAAAAGGTTGGAAACCACTGAACTAAACAAGTGACAAATTCAATTGATAATGAAAATAATTATTAAATGCGGCCCTACATAGGGGAGGGCTCCTTAGGAGGCAAAAATAATATCATTACTTAAGTGGGACCAAAAGAAATAAATTCTGGCAGAGTAGCTTGAATAATAATAATTCCTTGTATGGTCAATGGCTGTTTTACAAAGTCCTTTAAACAGAAAAGATGCATAGACTGAGCAAAGTGCAATTAGTTACAACGGACTGCTGTTACTGGGAATGTTGTACTACACCCAAAGTTCAGGTTTGATGCTGCAGCAGCTAAAAGTCTTTTGCTCTGAAGACCATATGGACTGATGCATCAACTGAATTAAAACTGCTGCAGTTTGAACTAACTGGAGATTGCTGATTTAGAAATAGTCTGCTCTAAACATCAGCTAAGACATGTAAAGGACTCTACATTAAAGATGGGTGTTAGAAGTGGACACACATACTCTAATGATGTGTGTCCACTTCTAAAACATTATTCTCTAGGATGTCCCACCTCTCTCTGTCTGTCTGGCCCCTGAGATGAAGCCTCATTTGATTTCCTGTCCTATAAAATGTGTTTTTTTATAAAGAGCTGTACTGCATGTAGTCAACCTTTCCCTAAATGTTTTTCCTGTGTGGGTGTACAGATTTTTCCTCGCCTCAGTCAGGAGGAACTGCATCTTGTTTTGGCCCGTGGCAGCGTCTTCTCTGCGACAGAAGCTTGTGTCAAACACAGACTTGACACGCTCAGTGTGTGGGAGGGAGCTTGAACGAAGGGCTTTGACTCACGGCCTTATTAACATTCCAGCTGCCACATTATATCCACCACTCACGGGTTGCAGGCTGGATGGGCTTTGCCAAACACTGTTGTGTGACCAGCTGATTTTTGCTCAAGTCTGACTGTGGCACAAAGCTGCTTCATGCTGTGACTGTGTTAAGGGTTAGAAAAGTGCAAGTGTGTGTGTGTGTGAGAGGGAGCGAATGAGGGCATGCTTATAGCCATGTGCGCCAAGTACAATCCTGATTTATACCTGGCACCGTTAAATGTGCATGAGTGACTACAGATTGGGTCTGCACATGTTGCACTGAGCCAGATGCAGCTGGCATTGCAAACAGCCATAGTATTTCACATCCACACGCATACAACCTGCCTCCATGCACGGCGCGTGTGGTTTTGGGAAGATTAACTACAAAAATGTGCCTAACCAAGGCAATACATTCCCCCAGTTTTTACTCTTTTCCACGCTCTTACTCAACCAGAGTTACAGGCCTGAAGAGATATATTGAGGTACTTTTAATATGGGAGGCATCATATTAATGTGGCTCTAGTTTCAGCACACTGGAAAATGTCTGTGCACAATGGCAGCTTCTAGAAATCCTCTGTTCACTGTTGCAGAGAAGCCTGGAAGGATGCAGCAAAAAGTAATCCGCTTTAAAAACCCTGAGTGTCACTGACATGTACCAACAAAACTCTGTGTGTTCTCCTCAGAACATCCGTTCCAAAGTGGAGCTGTCAGTGTGGGATCACCCAGAGGACATCAGCCTTTCCTTCACCGCCACCTGCCAGGATGGAAAGCCGCTGCCAGGCCTCAGGAAGTGTGCCGACCTGAAGATAGGAGACACTGTGAGTCCCTGTCCACGCTCCCCTCTCCAACTCACATCCCATTATGAATGTTTTATGCATCATGGCCATGAAAAAGTATTCTAGCAGCCTGGTTGTCTTACACCTACACCATTTTATTCTTTTGGGTTATGGAAACTTTAAGATCTTTAAGAGGTGGTTCACTGTGTTTGTCATTTTCGTCAGGACGCCTATTTTTGAATGAATCCAATTTCCATGACTACACAAAGCAGCAGCCTGTCGGATACATTCAGTTTTCAGTTTGTGCATTGTCCTGGTAAACATACACTAATGTGAATAATGACGCTGTTCTGTGTAAATAAGTTTGCTTGTAGGATTATCGGTGCACACAAACACATCTCTGAAGGTGTTTTTTGCAACAAACCTAAGTGCTAGTGCAACGAGGATTGTATTTGTGAATTGACGCAGGCTAAAAAAAAGTCCCCAGCTTGTCCTGCCAGAGATCAGATCATGTTTGCGACACATTCACAAAAGCACTTGACAGAATTGAGGGCACATGGAAGTCGTTGTTTGAGAGTGGAAAACAACCATTTAAGAGGTTGCAGATTTAAGCAGTTGGCAGTAGTGACCTGCATTTGTGCTAGATAGGTTGGTACTCTCAGTACATACATTCCCATGCGGACTTCTATTTTTCCCCATGTTTTCAGCAACAGACGTAAAAAAATGTGTTTGTGTGTGAATTTCATAACTTGCAACATATCTATCTATCTATCTATCTATCTATATATAGATATAGATATAGATAGATAGATATACAGCAGCACATTGCTGCTACGCCAGAAAAAGAAAAACGGATCAGTATCACGTTATAACATGAAAAGTTTGTTATAACAAGATGTTTTTCCAGTATAACAACATATTTTCATATTATAACAAGATATTCTCACGTTAATTCTGACATACAAACTTATCACTTTAATAGATAAATAGTTTCTTGTTATAACAATAAACCTTTCACATTATATATATTGATTATAGAGAGGTATATCTCATTTGTGCTTTAGAAAGTTATTCTCCGTCTTAGGACTGGACAATATATCAGATTTACCTCATCAGCCCAAATTTACTCACAGTCACAGTTTTCAAAAAGATTATAACTTATATTCTACATAGTTAAACTGAGAATACATCCATCCAATCAGCCCAGAAGTCCAGAATCTTTAACAGATCTTTTAACTTCTGTCATCAGAAGTGAACAACACAAGACAAGACATTTTTGGTCTTTTGCACTGATGTATTTAAAAAATATGTTAAACGTTATATTAGTCATTAAAAGGTTAAATGTGAGAATTCATTTGAAAATAGATTTTAGGACACATCGTCCCGCAATAGTCCGTCTGATCTGCTCAAAGTGATATTTATGTTATAATCACAGTCAATGACTAAAGAAAGCAAGTTGTGACTTGGCAGTGTTGAGCAAACACTGTGTGACCTTTGAATCGTTAAATTGAGTTTCTGTCTGATGAAATCAAACTGAGATGGGGGGAGGGGGGAGTATTATATTGCTCTTCACTGTAACCAAAGAGACCGTATTGGCACCTGTGAAGAAAAGCAGCCACAGTCATGAAAGTCACCCTAACTGACTGAGTGTCTGACACAAATGTTGTAACCCTCTCCCTGCCTGAACCAGTGTCCTTGTTGGATCTCTGCTTCTTAATAATGAGTTTAACTGATTTGATAATGTTTAATATCTACTTTTATCTAAAAGAAGAAAATAGCCAATTATCATCACGCAGCTCTCTTGGCAGACGCTCTTCATTCCTGAGAGAATATTTGCCTCTCGGCTGGATTCAATCAGCAGCGGATACAGTTATGGGAAAAGCTGTTGGTCTCACCCGCTGTCCTTAGGCTGCGTTCGGACCAACAACAGCACTGCAACAAAAAAAAAACAAATGTTCGGCCCAGTAAAAATGTTGAACCTGGCTGACCCACGAGTTACAAGAGTGAGGATGAAGACGGATCATTTTCCAGACTTGTGAAAACCGCCTCGTAGTATTATCATTATCCATTATCCCTCCATGTATATCCAACACTCCACGGCTGTAAGCTTCAGCTGCATTTACCGCAGGTTTTAAATGCTTTCCCAGTTGCTGTCTCTCTGAACAAAAGCAGAGGTCAGGTGACATAGGGTCTTGGTACATCTTAATTGCATTGAATTTTGCACAGGCCTCTCTCTGGTGGTCACAATATTCTATACAGCCCTCAATTAAGATTTGTATTGAGTCCTGGATCCATTGAAAAGGCTAGCAAGGGGCAGCTTCATACATGCTGTCACACAGTGAGCTTCAGCGTGGTGGAATTCTTCTCCCAAAACCCCCCCTGTGCTCTTCTCTGGGCTGCTTTATTTTTCCGAGACGGTTTTTGGGATGGGAACGGGTGGTGGAGGAGTCGAGGGTTGACTGAGGCAGAATAACACCAGTGAATGGGAAGGGGGGCTCTCGGGTGACGGGCCTCGCTCATTTCTTTTATCCTCAGCAGTGAAAGGAGAAAGGGGAGGGAAGCAGCTCGGTCTGCTGGGTGCCAAGCTTCCCAGTCTTTACTGAGGATATGTGTCCATGTGAGCTTGCCATCGAGCCTCATGCTGCATCTCAATGACCTCGCACAAAAGTAGGCAGGAGGGGGCCTGTGAAACTGCAAGCCGTGAAAGAAGTAACCTGGCAGGAGGAGAAATGCTAGCTGGAGTGTGTATAGTTAAGCCGCCATCCTTTTCACTGTAATACCACAGAAATGTATGAGCACTGAAAAGGCTCATGCATATGAATGAAACCGAAGTCGGCGCTAACATACTGCAGGTCCTTCTTTCTTTTTTTAAAGAATTTTTGTCCAAACAAACCAGAAGCATTTGAATCAGGTTTTTGTGAAAGTCTTTTTGAGATACACTTTTCAATGCTTCTGTCAGAGTTAACACCGTCATTAATGTTATTCTACTGTCTACATGTGTTTCACTTCCACCTCTTTACACCAACACCATAATACAACCTAACACGCTGTCTGTCCCTTATCCTTCCCTGCTATACAGCTCTCCTTGAATTACATTACTCACCCAACTGTGTGTGTTTTCAATGAGTTTAGTCTCATGTCCTCACTCTTTCCTCCCCCCCAGTGTACTTTTATTATTATCATTATTATTATTGCTACTACTACTTCCTCCCAAGTTTTCGGCCCCTATGTTTTTCACAACCTCATAATTGTCCTAACGAGCCACGTGATTGGGTGAACTGGCCTCCTCGCGACTCACATTTACAGTAAATTGAATTGTGCCTCTTGTTAACTCGTTAAGCTTCCCGCGTTGAAGTGGAGGGGAAGTCCGGGCAACATGTGACGTAGGCTCTTCCTGTGTCCTGAATCAGCTTGTGTTGTTTGCTGGACTGAAGTAAAAAACAAATTGCTCCGCTAAAATCCCCTGCACCCTGATGCTGAGCCGAGATAGATTCATGGATGCTCACTGGTATTGGCATGTATTGTGGCATGGTAAAATATCCAGTTGAAATAATCAGCGATATCTTTCTTTTGAAGAAGAGAATGGTGCGTATTGAGGCTCAAAGTTGGGGACGACGCAGGGATGTCTGAACAGAACCAAAGGGACAAATAACATACTACAACAGTCCACATTGCTGATCGCTCTGATGTCAAAAGTTGGTATAACGGCTGTTCCAGAGTCGTGGGACCACTGCTGCAAAAGCTGGCCATCCTTGCTTTTGAGTTTGACTGACTGAAGACGTTAGAGAAACTGGCAGCCACTTAAGTGTTTAACCAGGAACACCGTCGTCTTCCTGCAACAACTCAACCTCTTGCGGGATTTCAGAGCGAGACTTTCTGTTTCTGCTTAAACAAAAAGGATCTTACTCTTTAAGAAAAAGGTCTGTCTCAGTAGGGATCCTTCCCATAATGTTGTCAGACACTTAGAATAACAGTCTGAGCCTGTCAGTGGCCAAAACAAGCAATCGACTGGACCAGTTCCAAACCTTTTGGGACCTATTAGTCATTTAGACCTCGAAATAGGTAAAAATGTGGCCCAGGTTTAAAAATACTGGAATTACCCTTTAGGCAAGTAAACAATAGGTTACAGTAGTACCGTCAGGGTGAGAGAAAGAGTAGCAAGGCGTTGTGCCATAGCATGATGAAGACCAAAACTATTGGTGCATTCAGTTTTTGTGTTAAGTCACAAAATGAAAGATTTTCAAGTTTTCCACCCGGAGGTTTTGCACTCAAACAGCCAGCAAACTGATAGAAACCAGTGATAAACTCAAACCAGGATACCAAAGTTTACAGTATGAGTGAGTTGTGATGTTTTACATCTCTACGTGATTGACAACAGGCCAACAGTATATTTACCTCACCTTTTAACATCTCTCTCATAATCTGTGTAAATTGGCTGTTAGAGTCATTTTACAGCCTTTTAACAGTGGCGTTTATGTCTGGTCTCCGTTATTTACACCTTGCAGTGGCTTTTTCTTTGGTCCAGTTCATGTGATGTATTTACAGTGTGATATTTCCTGAATTAATTAGTTGATGAAAATTCGGAACACTTATAGCTGCCAAGGGTGCCCTGGTTGCGCCCGCCAAATCTTATCCAACACGTTTGGAACGGGACAGGCCTTGCCCAGGTTGTGACATATTTGGTCTGAAATTGCAGGGGGATCACAGGGGACAAGGGGGATGCCCTTTACTTAGGAGATCCAGATCCAAACACACAAATGTTCTTGCCAAGAACAGCAGGTGCTGTGAGGGTGGAATATTTGCTTTTACTGCAAGACTTCAGTTTATCTTCTGAGGGTCAAGAGCTTCTAGTCAGAGCTTCAAAGCAGAGGATATTGCCTCCTCTTTGTAACAGCTTTGATCGCTGAACCAAAATAGAATATGCAACCTTTCCTCACTCTTTCTACAGCTTTGTATATTGTATCTGTCTGCCTGTCTATCTGTCTGTCTATCTGTCTGTCTGTCTGTATTTGTTTATCTAAAAAATGTAAGAGCTACATGACGACACAGGTTATCTAAAATGGCTGTAAACGCCCTCAAATTAAAGCTGAAATCTGGCACGTAAACATCACAATCAGTTTGTTTTTTCTCAGATCCAGTGAGCTGGAGTACAGAGCCAAACCAGTAGAACATGTGTTGCTGTGTGCTTTTCTTCTTAGCACTTTTCAATATATGTTGTGTGGTTTAGGGTGAACGCCTGCGTTCATTCAGAAGCCAGTTTTGTCTGTTTAAAGGTGAGGCAACATCAAAGAAAGAGCCCTGACCTCTACATGGAACGGACACAGTTGAGATGGTTGCTGTGTTTGAGTAAATCTGAGGAAAATACCAGAAGAAGGTGCTCGTGTTGCAACAGAAAAAACACAGATGGGGTTGGGTTTCTCTGCTTGTCCAGACTTCCTTCCTCAGAGCAATCAAATGGGTGTAGGTCTTGTGTCATGTCCCACTTTCTGCACATGCAAAGCCACATCAGCTACGCACTGTAAACTTGTCTCTTTGGGTGAAATAAGCCCACTGGTGTAAACATAACAACACAGGGTCATGTGTAGTTTGTGTCCACAGGCTAGTGTTTGTATGGAGACTGTTGCTCAGATGAAAAGATGTAGGGATCAGGTCGCATAGAAATATGGAAACTCAAGGTGGTTGTGGTTTAGAGGCTGTATGATGTTGTTCTATAAAACTCTACTCTTGTATCTCTCAAATCATCTGAACTTGACCTGAACCCTTCTCAGTCCACAAACAGGAAGTCACTATCCTTTCTCCATCAGCGCCAGTATTTGTACATTTTCTTTCTAATTACAACCACTTCCCCCGTTTGTAGGTATCGTTCAACGTGAGTGTGGAGGCGAGGAGCTGTCCTTCGCGCGGCGCTGACCAGAGCTTCACCATCAAGCCGGTGGGGTTCAAAGACCGCCTGGAGGTGGCTGTGGATTATCAGTGTGACTGCGGCTGCAGCCGGACAGCGCAGACCAACAGCAGCATCTGCAGCTCCATAGGTAGCTCATCTTGCACGTTCCCATTTAATTCTGGACATTTCACCTGGATTTACAGGGAGCTAAATGTTAAAACAATAATAAGAATACACAGCCCAGTCAGATTAGACCAGCCTGTTTTACATTCACTTTTATTTGAATTTAAAGAGTGGTTTGAATGCATTCAAAAGAGGAAGTTAGTACTATATCACCAGGGCCCATAATAGTCCGTTTCCATTCTTCTCTCTCTTGCCTGAGGACATTGTTTAATGTTAATTAAACTGCAGAGATCGACATCTTCTTGCAGCAGGAAACACGACAGTTTTTAAAGCAAGGGGACATAAAAGTCCATGTGAAAATCAGCTCCTGTAAAAAAAAAAAAATCCTGTGCCTGCATGTGAAAATTGGTAAAAAACCACGAGCCTTGTTAATCACACAGGACAGAAAGCTGCTGCTGTGCTGCTTCCTGTAGGTGGAAAGGAAGGAAGGGAACACCTCAATCAGTGGAGGCAGACCTGGTATTTTGACTTCAGTAACTAAGGAAAACTCCTACTTTCACCCTAGTAATTGACTACTTTCTTTGGCATGATTATGGAGAGGCTGTCACTGGTGGTTGTTGTTAGTGATAGTGATGGCCTTAAAAGCCACAATTATACTTTAACCATTTTTTTTTTTTTTTTAAACTTGAGCTACGTAAATAGATATTTGACAAACTGTATGTATTGCATTATATCATCCCATTTTATGGCAGGAATACATTAAATTATACACATTTTAGATGTAATGAGGGCCATAAATGACTAACTGGGAAAACAAGTGTATGCGGGCAAATTTAAAACACCAAAAACACTCGAATCTGAGAGGAAGCATTTCAAATTCTGCACTCCCTGGAAGGCTGGAAATGATCATAACGGGTAGAAACTGAATTTGATACTGTAGGTGTAGCTGAATAATCCTGCAGAATGACGTACATCTAAAACTGTAATCAGTCAGTAGAATAAATGAACTCTTGCTTTCGCAGGTACTTATAACTGTGGGACTTGTCACTGTGAGTCGGGCTACCTGGGCGCCCGCTGCGAGTGCCAGGAGGGCGAGGCCAGCAGCATGTACCTCACCGCCTGCCGGGAAGCCGAGGGCAAGCAGATCTGCAGCGGGCGAGGAGAGTGCAGCTGCAACCAGTGTCTGTGCTATGAGTCAGAGTTTGGCAAGATTTACGGCAGCTTCTGCGAGTGTGACGACTTCTCCTGTGCCCGACACAAAGGCATCCTCTGCTCAGGTGGGAATCATCATCATCCACAGATTGCCTGTAATGCCCACTGAAGGCAGGTTGGTCTGAGTTTGAATTCTGCTGTCAGGGTGTCACTTAAATTTGATTCCATCGAGCTGCTGTGCTTGTAGTGAGGTGCAACAGCTGTTGAGAGACCGCAACTCGCTGAGCATTGAACTTAATGAGAATACAAGCCGACATCAAACACGCCGTAAACTCTTTCGATCAGCTGCTTGTTGTGGGTTATAATTAAAAATAATGCACATTCATGATGTTGAGTCACGTTCCCATACCTGCTCTGGGTGTGTCCTGGTGGTTTGGCCCTCGCCTGACTCCACTACAACCAACCCCAGCCTTTTATTTTCTGAGTGAGCTGAAGCAGTCACCTGCGGGACTGCTGGCTTTGCTCCCAGAAGAAGCTCAGAGGAGCAGCTGCAGTAGTAGTTGTTCAGATGTTCAGCTCTGTTTTGGCATAATGCTTGTCTTGGAACGATGGATGAGCTGAGAGGAGGTGGAGAGACTTGTTTGCTGGAATAGAGATTGACGTAAATATGAGACCGCACAAGAGTCGTCAGACAGACAGATTCAAAACAAACAACGGTGAGATTGTATAGTGACTCTGAAAGCTTTGAGCTTTTAATTATCTCCATCCTGCTGCATAAATATGCTCTGTTAATCAGTGATTCATGCGCCAACTTAAAACCCTTTCCCTCGCACTGAGCTGTCCCTGCTTTACTCTGATGCCCAAAGAGACTTAGTATGAGAAGGCAGGTTTGGCTCAGTGTATCTGCTCAGCTCTACCAAACAGGCCGAGGCTGTTGTGTTCCCAGAACATCGGGTCCAAGACTCTGCATTCTGGTGGTGGAGACCTCCTGGCCCACTGGCTCTACCCCAAGCCAACGGCTGTTCCTGTGAAACCACAGAGAGCGCTTTGTGACAGTGGGGCCAACTCTGGCACGATCCCCAAACACAATGCCTGCCTCTATTTATCTATACCCCGTAGAAACAGAAGTCTTCCGTTTAGTCAGCGGCAAAGCTGGACACACACTGAATGCACAGATGCAGAATGGCTGTTTGTTTGTGCCGATCATCCATAAGCAGTCATTAAATCTTAACAGTCCACTACCTTCGGCCGCTCTTCTCTTCTCCTCTCTCCTCCTTTCTCAGCGTGGTTGCCCAGTGTGGAGCCATAATGAGTTCCTAATGATACCAAACGCTACGCCTCCTCCACACTTTCCTCCCCTCGCCCCTCTGAATCTGTCAGTTAATTATTGTGGAGTGCCCTGTGTAAGGCATGCTGTAAAAGCCATTCTGTGCCTGCACGTTTCTAAAAGCCCACAGGAAATACTATTATGGCCTGTTTTGAGCCCCTTAGCAAGCAGAAATAACTTGTAAACAGTATTGTGCTCCACCTGGATCGGTCACACTCAGCAGAGAGCTGCTCATTTGTAGTCTAATGTCTGGGAAATCGGGTGTGTTCAGACTTATAAACTGCCTGAAGGCGTAGCAGGTTTTGTTAAGGGGAAATCAGCTGGCACGGTATCCTCAGTGTTTTTTTTGTTTTTTTCCTTTTTTAAATCACTCTTCGTCTCCTTGAATGTCTGAAAGTAGTTTCCCATGGAGCTCAATGAGGTGTAGCTATCAGCCTGTGAATCTGAAATTCTGGTGGGAGAGTGAGCCACCGTCTCACTGGCAGATCAGGTTTGGTATCAGTTGTTTAACTTGTGATATTTCTTGTAGTATTCTTGTCCTGGCAACGTGAGCTGCTGTGCAGTGCATTCACTTCTATAGATCAGATGTGTTTTTAGGTTACTGCACTATATAAGTTAACTAGAAGCAGACAGTATGCACTTCTGTCAAGGTGACTGGATACAGGGTCAAATAATCAATATGTTGTCATACTGTCTCTTGTGATTCAGTGTTGTTTCTCAATGCTGTTCTGTTTCTGTGCAGTTCAGTTTTTTGCCATTATATATAACAGTTGAAATGTTGGCACGTGTTTGTGTTGCTGTGTCTGTATGTTTCAAATACTCTAATACAGCTCTATAAACAGGTAAAGAGTCCGTGTGAAGGGCAAAAGAGGCGGAATCCGTTATCCGGATATCCGCTGGCTACACCGGAAGCCCCGAAACATTGGCCGTTGCCCCCAGAGGCTAAATTGCCGTCAGATTGATAGTAGCTGAGATTGGAAATACTCAGACTTGGCACTTAAATAATCATCTCAGCTTCATCTCTCCATCTTTTTAGGGGCATATTTTTTTGTTCTTCCCCTCAGTGCCTGTCAACACTTCACGTCATTGTTTTATATTTTTCGGTGAGCTGCAGTGTAGTCGTCTTTCTTTAATCTCTGATATTGTCATTCTGGCAGCACTTTGAGTTCTACTGTTATCTCTCAGCCTGAGTTTGTTTTGGTGCCTCCTCCTCCTCCTTCGTCTTCCTCAGCAGCACTGCATTGTACTTTGTTTCAGTTTAAATCTCATCCTTTCTGAAGAAAAAATGAGATGAGGTGGAAATCATGTTGCCTCATGCTTTGATTTTTAATGATTTTTTTAAATCAGAGAATCGAAGTTTGACTTACTAGTTTTTTCTGGAGTCTTTATCAGTGGATGGAGTTCGCTCGGTTGTCACGGAGATGGGTCAGTTAGTATGATTTGAGGAAAAAGCTCAAGCTTTCTCCAAGGTCAAGAATGAACTTTAATGCTTAAAGAATCACAATCACCTACCAAAACCTACCCCTAACCCACGTAACATTGTTAATAGCTCATTAAAGTTTATTCTGATGAATAAGTCAGATTTTTTGCATTTATTTAATTGGAATATGACACCAATTCTTTTCTTCTACTCACAATAAGTTGTAGTAAACCAACAATACCTCTATATTGAATTCTGGGCCACTTTCCACGCTTGCAAATCTGCTGGTTAACCAGTCAGAGTTGACTATGAGGACACAGCTCCGCAGTGTGCCTTTCTGAGTTTTATGCTGGTGTACCAGGAACTTTACTGCAAGACTCTGGAAAAACAGCTGAAAATGATGGCAATATTTCTGAAGTGTCTGGTGACCATTAAACAACAAAAGCACCCAGAAAGCAAAAGACGAACGAGTCTGTAACACAACGCAGCTCACGGCAGCTATAGCTTATCTTTGCCACATCATCGTTACTGGGGTTTTCTGGCAAAAATATCCATTTTTGTTTGTCAGCCAGCTCTGTATAGGAGAGCTAGTTGGAAGCTGGAAGCTGGGAGGAGGATGTCCTGGACGACTGCGTGTCTCTGAATGTTCTGGTAATCTTATTCTCGGTATCTACACGGCCGTCTGTCTTTGTGTTTATGTCTGTAGCTGTCTGTGGAGCTCTCGGAGGAGTATCTTCAAGGTGAATGACGTGCAGACAGACGTGTGCTTTACGGACACTGTCAGGATTTGTGTAATGTAGCCGTGAATGTCCTGATTCAGACCCCTATGATGTTGTGAGTGTTTATATGTGGGGTCAGTCACCAATATTTGTCTCTATTATGTTTATCTTGAGTAGAAACTCATGCAAGGATATGTCACTAACTCTCCTTTAGGGTCTGACTGATATATGTACAGACCACAGACTGTATATAAAGATGGCCGACACATCTCCTCTTGGAGGGGGCGGGGTTTATGACCTAAACCCCCACCAGGGGGGTGATCCAGCTGTCATGTCCTCCATCTTTATATACAGTCTATGGTACAGACAGATGTTATTGGCCATTACTGGCTTTTTACACATGTATCAATGTATACGTGCAAAAATATGGAAACAGAAACTGCAGGAGGAATCTTACATATTTTTGAACTTGATTTAATTTAATTCTAGTTCTTAAACAATATGTTTAAGAACATCAGGTGATGTATCAGATGTCGTGTATTGGTATCATTATCGGCCACAAAAATCCCG
Source organism: Maccullochella peelii (assembly GCA_002120245.1). NCBI lineage: Eukaryota > Metazoa > Chordata > Actinopteri > Centrarchiformes > Percichthyidae > Maccullochella > Maccullochella peelii. Next base: position 3,409 of record LKNJ01003167.1, on the reverse strand, counting down.
TGTTGCTTATGCAGGCTCTTCTCTCCTGTCTGTTTTTACCAAGGCTCGAGTAAGTCTTGACTTCCTAGTCCTCCTGCCCCCCTGACCCACATCTCCACTGCCGACTCTGCAGCTGGTTCTAAATAATGACCTAAGCGCTCAGCGGTCTCTTGTTGCCAGAAATAGCGTGGCTCTATTTTCCAGACATGCACAAACTTCTTTTTTTTACCCCACAAATAATACTGCTGTCCCAAAGCTGTGTCTTGTGTGCGTGTGTGCGTGTAGGTACACCATGCATGTGTGTGTGTCCTTATAGGGTAAATGGCAGCATGTGTGTTTATTCAGGTTCGTGCCGAGCATTACTGGAACTGTGCTTCATTGGAGGAAACAGTTCTCTTCAGACCCAAAGTGCTTGATTGCTCCATTTGTTTTGTCAGAGGACGCGTCAGACGAAAACAAGACATGAACTCTTCTTTGCTTTGGGTTTAAAACAGTCCAGTCTGACAGGAAGAGGACGACAGTGCAGGTGAAATAGAGATAGTCACTTTCACCATTAAGAAAATATGTGCAGCTTCAGCTTCAGGACTGCCCTCATTAAAAAATATTCTCATATTTTTGTCGTTATACCGAGAAAAGTATTTCAATGTCACAACATCGCGTCCCATTCCAGGACAAATATCAGTGTTTCACTGAAATGAGAAGCTCTGTTGTTATGAGAAATGTAAAGCTTGTTGCCGCCCCCGTACTGCAGAAATATATGAGGATGAGCTTTGTTGCTTTTGTGAAGCAGTACACGTGGGACTGGCATTGGTATGTGAACACTAAAGGACTTTTTTCTGCTCTGCAGCTCCGTCAGAAAGAAGATTCTGCACTTCAGTTAACCAAAGTGGCATTGAAGATGTTGTATTATTCCTTTTTGGGCAGCTTGTTCTGCATTGTTTTTCTGAGATCCTATTGTCATCTCAAGTATAGATGATGTGTAAGCATCTTGTTTGATCTTTGTCAAAACCAGCGAGTGTCTCCTCCGTACCCTCCAGGTTTAATGAGATAATGTGTTGGAGGTTTTTCACTGTGGAAGCACAGAGTCTGTAAAGTGTGTTTGAATCAGTGGCTGTGGTTCACATTAGTGTTTTTATGTGTCATTACTTAAACACGCAGCAATTAGTGAGTCTGGTGTTCGTTAAGGTTTGGCTGTCAGCCGCACAGGCAGTCAGAGGATCACCAGCGATATCAAACTCATTACCACTGAAAAATATGTATGTATGTAAAAAAGCAGCACTTGTTACAGCACTCACGGGGAGAGTGCCGTAACAAGACAGACCTCTGCTCAGGTTGAAGCTGGGTGGAGTTCTGCTGAGATTTATGTGAGGTCACCTGTTGCTAGTTGCTTTTCACTTGCTCCTTCCACATTTAGTAGTTGAACGAATAGATAGTGAAGAAACATATGCAACGCTAAACCAAAATACATCAGAAATCAGACAATTAAATAAATACTTTATCACAGGGTTCGTTCAAAGTCTTGAAAGTTATGAAAATGTTTGAATTCGAATATATTCCTTGAAATATGCTTGATTTTTTTTTTTTATATTTCATATATATTTGTTTGTTGTCTCCTGGCATTTATAGTAACAATTTAGATGTGATGATAAAGGCTTCAAGAGTCTGGAATTGTTTGGTTTAGGTACCTTGAAAGTGCTTGAAAAGTGCTTCAATTTCACTCTTAAAAAGCTGTACAAACCCTGTTATCAAGTGAGTTGCATCAAATTTGTAAATTACATGAATTCTTACATATATAATAGACTTTTAAAGGCTTTATATATTTTCACTTCTTGCCTTCTGTGCAATTATTCCCATGTTGTGAATTTTACTTAATGAAATCACATATTTGTGATACCAAGCCAAACACTCATCATGGTTCCATCTTGAATGGGAAATCAGCATTTCGGTGTATTTTATGTGAAATATACTGTGTCGGACTTAACAAAGCTACCTGAGCAGCAGCACCTGGACACCTGACTGAGTCCATAGACCCCCGTGGTAAAACAAACAGCGGATGGCTCCTCCCTCCCTCTCCTGCGCTCTTTGAGACTTGACTGAACTTGACCGCTGCAGACAAAGACCTCAGGTTTGTCTGGTGAAATACTGCAGGTACAAGGCCACACCCTGATCCTATCAGTGTGTGTAGACTAATAAAGTTCCTTTAGAAACGTGCAGGTGTTTCTTTGCACTGGAGTTGTGGTATGTTTGAGGTCTCTGACTCTCAATCTGACTTCATCTGGGCAACAAAATGCGTTTGTATCTGAAATAACGGGGCTCGGGACAAAACCGAAAGCTCAGTGAATGCCCTTATAAAATAGAAACCTTGTACAAGTTCACATTGTTTAGCAAAGCTGTCAGATTATTCACATGCTGTTCACATGCACGGCGGTCGCCAGTTTAACACTGGAGCCACAAAAGCAACCCAAATCAAGTCAGACCCAGGCCTCTCAGCAAAAGTCCCCGTGCACCTGACAAAGATGCGTTCACACCATCGAGTGTTGGAAGTGTGTGGGTTTCATTTGTGGGCTCAGCAGCTGTTTGCAGGGCTTGTTTAGAAGTATGTCAGGCTTTTTGGGTGGTTCTTGAGCATTTAGAGCCCCAGGATTTAGATCCTTAAAGCTAAACAGCTGACTGTAATTGTTTCAGTGGGATGAAAAATTAAAACAAACACAGCTGTCTGCTCGATGTTCGATCCATGCTGGGGCGTCCACAGTGTGTTGAACCAGGGTGCTAAAGAGAAAATAAATAAAGGAGAGCTCCTGAATTCAGCTTTTTGTAGAGTAGGCTTCAGGGAGTGGAGACCTTTCTCCTTCCATTGATTACTGGCAGAGAGAAGACTTGTGAATCTTTGGGTAATCTATTTTCTTGTAAACAAGTGGGCATCAGTTCCTGGACTGGCCTGCTGAGACCTGGAAGTGGTTCTAGAATATCCTGTGTACTTTTATTTTACTTTAAGCTGCTAATATATAATCAATATTTTTATGCTAACAATGGATCAAATGGCTATGTTAATGAGAGTTCCCCTCAGCTTTATGGAATATTGTAGAGTCTTTCAGCTCATTGTTTTGGTGTAGCGGCCCACAACTTTATTGTTCTGTGTCACTGTCACGGTCAGCATTGTTTCCAGCCGCAGCAGGCAGCTGTTTTCAGGGAAAAAAAGCTCTTAAAAAGCCGCTGTCCACTCGCTGCTCAGCACCAAACAACAGACGGACACAGTCAGAGACTAGCTGGTGAACATAGTGGAGCATTTAGCAGCTAAAGAGCCAACTGTTTTCCTCAGGAGTTGGTGGAGACCAAAAACAAAGCTATAAAAAGAATATTTGGAGAATATACACTATGGACAAAAGTATTGGGCCACCTACACATTACACCTACAGGTGCTTTAATGACA
>LKNJ01003166.1:36299-105204 GCA_002120245.1 Maccullochella peelii | reverse complement strand
ACAGAGGCAGGCCTACGACAGCAGCATCACTGACAGGTTAAACTCCATCATGCAGACGCTGACGGTTCAGTGGGGTCACAGCTACCGGTCTGCTCTGCGTCACATTCACTAACATGCAGCAGTTTGGACGACGTGAACACATACGTTTGGTATGTTTGGAAGCGCGTGTGTTTTCTGCAGCTGCGCTACGACGCACGTGTTTCTCTTTTACCATCTGTTGTGTTGGTGTCGACCTCCATGTTTGTTTTTAAAACTGCACGTGTGACGAGGAACTACAGTGCACGTGGGTTTTGTAGACCTGCATGTATGTTAGCCATGTGAACCTCGAGTTTATCACAGTTTCCACAGTTTAATCCATTTGGATTTAAGTTTATGGATCATGATTCAAATCAGAAACAAATGCACAGAAATAGTTCATCAGTCAAAATATTCTGCAGTAATTAAGTTGAGATTCCTGATCCTCCACAAGGTACAAGACGAACGCTGGCCTGGATTAAATATTGGACTGCAAGATTTAAGAATGACATCTGAAATTAGCAGAAATGTTGCTGCTAATGTTGACAGTTTGCGTGATTTTATACGAGCAAGTTTGCTATTGACATTAAAAGTGAACTGAATTTGGACGGAGTTTGAATACAGATAGTTTGTGTATTTTGTAGTTAGAATGACCTTTAATGCCTTTTGGAAGTATAAAAATGACACTTTTGTCAAACGACAAACTCTGAGTGGGGGATACATGTGTTTGCTGTGGATGTGTGTTGGATGGAAACATTACAGTTTGGCAGCAGGTCGTCTGCAGGGTGGAGCTGCTGTTTGCCCGGTTGGCTGTGGTCAGACTGATCTGCTGCCAGCCATCATCATCAGAGGGTGGAGTCTGACTGCAGCGTCATGTCTCAGAGTTAGGAGGAAACTTTATGTGTCCCTTTGTATTTCATGCAGTATCGGTCTTCACTTAGCGGCCATGTTTGTAGTTCTTCTAGTCTGTTTTTGAAATAAAAGTCCCGGTCGGTAAACGTGCTGTTCGTGTTTATTTGATTTGGTTCTGTTCTTCACGTCTCTTGTCTTCCCTTTTATTCCCTCCCTCTTACTCTCTTCTTCTTCTGGGGTTTCAGTCTCTGTGAGTCACTGTTGGATTTGAGCCTTACTTAAATTCTTTAATCTGACTGTCAGCTCGTTGTCGCCGGGCTTTCAGCCAGTAATCCCTCCCTTCTTCTCCTGGCTCTGTCCTCCTGGGTCCCACCCACTTCAGCCCAGTCAGGTCTGGTCCTGGGTCCTGGTTTCTGGTTTCACTGGTCTGCTTTAATCACCATCAGTCCTGATCCAGGAAATGAACTCGGTGACCAACATGACATCACTGCTCTACAGCAGGAGTGCGAAGGCTTCGTCAGGACGGCCATTTTTTTATGTATTAGGTCATGTTTATTTTTTATTAAAAGCAAAGTTCAACATTTCTGTTTGTGTTCAGATGAACAGCTGCAGAGGCGTTGGTTGGTGGATTTCTGAACTTTGGACAGAGCCAGGCTAGCTGTTTCCCCCTGCTTCCAGTCTTTATGCTAAGCTAGGCTAACCACGTCCTGACTCCTGCTCTGAACTGATCACACAGACACCAGACTGATCTCCATCCAGAAGAGATGCTTTATTTAGCATTTGAATCTAGTTTGATGAGATTTTAAATGACTCATGATCCTCTAACATGGTCAGTCGTCTTCACTGAGTATCTGAGAATTATATTTGCTGCATTATCATGAAATTATTAGCTGCCACGCCAGCCGCCGCTAACGCTGCTCTAACACCTCACCAGTCTCCATTCATTTATTGTCACATTTCCTCTGTTGAACTCTGCACACATTTTTTCCGAGACCTAAATACAGCGAGTTACAGCACTCAGGAGGAAGCAGTATTGTTAAAGTGAAGGCGTTTCCCTTTGAACAGGAAGTGAAACATGTAAAGTAATCAGTTCTGTAATAGAATGAGCAGAGAACAGTTACACCTCATATCAGAGGAATTCCTCTCATGAAACCCTGCAGGAGGGAGTTTTCGTGCAGCTGTAATGAGTCTCGTAGGTGCAGAACTGTATTTACTGCTCGCTCACACAGCGTCACGTCTCCTGGGACCCACCTGAACCAAACACCTGAACCTGCAGGTGCAACCTGACGCTGTAGGGACTCTTCCAGCTCTCAGTGCTGACGCCGTCACACGTCGTTTATTCATGAAGAGACGATTCCAGGCTGGAAAAAGTCCAAGAAGCTGATTCTCCACAGCGGGACAAACTGGAGGAAAAGCCTGGTCTGATGTCTGAAGAGGTCAGAGGCTCCAGCAACGCTTGCAGTATAAGGAACAACTTTATTGGCTTGTGGCGTCATCAGGGTCATAAAACGCATACAGAGAACATTTAAATAAGATGAGCTTGAAGCCAAAAAGAGTTTTGACCTCTTCAGACTTTTTCTTTTCTCCATGCACCTTTAAAGTAGTAGAAGTAGAAATCCCAACTCTACATCAGCGTTAGTGACAGCGACCTTTCATTAGTTTGAATGGAACTGAGGATTCACTTCTGGAGGCAAAGTAAATCCATTTGAAGTTTTTGCGTGTAGTTTAAATTTGGTAAAGTCGTGGTATGTAATGACGGTTTAACTGAGAGTGTAGTGAGCTTACTTGTTAGCGCGCTAATACTGTTAGCTTGAGCGCTAGCTTTCGGGGCCGGCAGCTCTTGCGACAACCCCCGGGTCCTCTCTGGCCTTTTGTCCAGCTGCAGCAGGAAGTGAGTAGCGGTCCTGTGATCAGCGCACGACCTCGCCGACATGATGCACTCAGCAAAGGCTCAGTGTGCCAACAGCTCCAGCCTGCACACACGCACACACACACACACACACACACACACACACACACACACACACACTGCAGCATTAAATATATTGAAAAGATGAGTCGTTGATTTTTTTTCTTTAGGCTTTTACTGATGGATAGAAGGTGGAGTGTTGACGTAAAAAGGAGTTTAATGCTCCAGCCGGCAGACTGACGTGTTTACTGAAGGTGTTTCTGTGTGTGTGTGTGTGTGTGTGTTCAGGTAGACTGGTTGTGGTCTATAGTGGTGTGTGCACACTCAGGCAGGTGTGTGTGTGCGCAGTGTAACCTGTAGATTTTAAAGGTGACCTTTAAGAGCTGAACAAATAGAAACTGCGTCCTGTGTTTGTCTGGATGTCGGCCACGCTGCTCCTGTGGTGTAAACGTGACGAGACTCCATATAACACAAACAATACAACGTGTCATTAAATGAGCTAAAGTAAACCAGGAGAGAGTTCAGTCTCCGGTGCTTCATTACTGATTTTATCCCACTGACAGTGAAGAGTAAGTCCAGTACAGTTTGTCATGTAGGGTAGCCAGCGTCTAACTTTATATCTAACTTTATATGCAGTATTTAAGTTCTCTCCTCTGAACTGTGTTAAACTGCTGTACAAACAGGTTTCTGATCAGTCTCTGTTGGTACAGAACGTCGTGGCTGAGACGGACTCACCTGCAGGCAGACGATCGGAAACCTGATCCTGTTCTGATCCCGGAAAAGGGACGTGAAGAACCAGGTTTCTGTTGTTCCATTTGGGCGGCTGTGGTACAGAGGGTAGTGCGGTTGTCCATCAACCCCAGGGTTGGTGGTTCGATCCCGGCTCCTCCTGTCCACATGTCGAAGTGTCCTTGGGCAAGACACTGAACCCTAAGTTGCCCCCGGTGGAGGCCAGCATGGCAGCTGTGTCCCCATTGGTGTGTGAATGTGTGAATTAGACTACTGTTCAAAGCTTAGATTACTGTACAGCGCTTTGGGAACCGTTTCAACGGTTGAAAAGTGCTATATAAGTAAAAGTCCATTTACCATTTAAACATCAGATCCCAAATAAGATTTTAAAAAACCCGGTGGACTGGACGGATGGAAATATAACTGAGTGGGTGTTAGGGTGGTCTATGTGGACTCTGAGGCTGGACCAGTCTGGAGCCACTGGTCTAGACCTTTTTTCATAAAACTGACTCCTTTAGAGATCAACAGAATATAATGACAAAATCTAAATGTTTCTGTTGGTGCTGTCCATATTTCTGAATGCAGATCTGTTGAATCGGAGAGAAACTGAAGGCTGGTTTTAGTTTGACTCCACTAACGGTTTGATCTTTAAAGGGATTTGAGTGACAGGAGACGGTAACGCAGGAAAGTAGATCACAGATGGAAGTTTCTGTCTTCTCCTTCAGTCGTTGAACTTTAAAAGCTTTTGTCTCCGTTAAGTTTCCAGTTCAGAGCGGAGTGTCACCCAGTTTCACAGGAACCACACCCAGACCGCCACACACACACACACACACACACACACACACACACACACACACACACACACACACACACACACACACACACACACAGTTAAAGACACAGTGGAGCAGCTCTCTGTTGTTGATTTCTGACCTCTCGTTTATTAAACTCGTCTCTGAAATGTGTTCTGATGCAGAAAATAATCAGCTTCATCAGAATCTGCAGTTACATGGACAATATTTCCGAATACAATCTGAGGATATAAAAAAGTACTGAAATATCAATAAAATCTTACTTAAAATGAAGAAAAGTTAGTTTGCCTTCACACAGAAATGATTAGATGACTAATAATGATGATGGTCTCTGCCTGCCTGCCTGTCTGTCTGCCTGCCTGCCTGCCTGCCTGCCTGCTTGCCTGCCTGTCTGTCTGCCTGCCTGCCTGTCTGTCTGCCTGCCTGTCTGCAGGTTATGACTTTGCCGAGGTCCTGCGTTGGTTTGGGGAGCGGGTGGACCGGATCATTCTGCTGTTCGACGCTCACAAACTGGACATCTCGGACGAGTTCTCCGAGGCCATCAAAGCCTTCAAAGGACAAGACGACAAGATCCGCGTCGTCCTCAACAAGGCCGACCAGGTAGGACGACGAAGACGACGAGGACTCGGTTCGTCTCTGTCAGAGAGACGGAATGATTCCTGGCATCCACATTAAACTGCTGTGGTGTTTCCTCACCTGTGCTCTCAGGTGGACACGCAGCAGCTGATGCGGGTGTACGGCGCCCTCATGTGGTCACTGGGGAAGGTGATCAACACTCCGGAGGTGGTGAGAGTTTATCTGGGATCCTTCTGGGCCAAACCGCTGCAGAACACGGAGAACAGGTCGGTCGGCCGTTTTAAAGAACAGGATACAGTTCTCTTCATTCATTCATCCATTTAGCAGGCGGGGACACAGAAGCAGTCATTCATTCATTCACTCATTCATTTATTCATTCATACATTATTTAACCATCCGTCCATCTGTTCATTCATTCATTTGTTCACTCATTTCCTTATTAATGAATTATTTCATGATTTATGTTTGTTCTTTGTCTGTTTGTATGTTTCATTCGTCCCTCTTCATCCTCCTCCTCTTCCTCTTCCTCCTCCTCCTCCTCCTCCTCCTCCTCTTCCTCCTCCTCCTCTTCATCCCCAGGCGTCTGTTTGAGGCGGAGTCTCAGGACCTCTTCAGGGACATCCAGAGTCTTCCGAGAAACGCAGCGCTCCGTAAACTCAACGACCTCATTAAGAGAGCGAGGCTGGCCAAGGTGAGACAGGAAATGACATGCTGTGGTTTGGAGATGACGCCGGGGCCAAGAGTTTTCTTTGGTCCTGGAATTTTGGGAATATCCTGGAATGTTTGGTTGTGGATCCCAGACAGAAAAAAGTCAGGAAACTTGATCTCTCTCGGAGAAATTTGGATGTTTTGTTTCAGATGGATCTCAGTTTCATCTTCGCTGTTTAGCTTAGCTTAGCACAAAGACTGGAAGTAGAGGGAAACTGTTAGCCAAGCTCCATCAAAAGAGGAAAAAAAATCAACCAGCGATGCACTAATCCACCTGATCTGACCGCTGCACAGCTCCTCTGCTGTGCTGTTTGACTCCATGTTGTTAAAGTAACTTAACACTAAATCCACTTCATGAGTTCCTGTAATAAACAGAGTTTTATTTTGAAGAGAAAAATGCAGGAAATAAAAAGAAGCTTGTGATTTCTGAGAATAGAAAGCAGAAGTGAGCCGAAATTTAAAGCTGCAGTGGAAAATGAACCCGACTTTGACTCAGAGATGGTTCAGAGTGTGTTTTTCTGCAGTTTTCTGTTTCGGAGGAGGGAAGGAAGCTTCAGGCAATAAATCCAAAGTGAGTTTGAAATGATTCTGGTCCCCCGTCAGTCCAGTCAGAGGTGTGTTTAAATGTTTCTGTTGTTTGGTTCCAGGGAAAACCTTCTTTCTGTCAGTGACAGCAGGAGAGACGTCTGCTGTACACTCACCTCACCCCCTTCACCTTCTACCTCACCTCCTTTTATACCAACTCCCTCCCTTCCTTCCACCTCCCATAATGCTGTGGGCCAGTATGAAGGATTGAAGGGTCTCTGCCCTCCTCCTCCTCCTCCTGCTCCTCCTCTTCATCCATCTGCAGAGGTGTAGTTCACCCTCTGACCCGGTGCCGCTCTGTTTCCTGTTTCACTCCTTCATGGATTCATGGGACGTCTCTATTATGTGTTGATTTCTCTGTATTGTTGTCGTCCATGTATCGGCCCCGCAGAGGAACAACAATAACTCTGACCTGGTTTCGGGATGTCGGTTTGGTGGCAAGTGAGAAATCTCAACAGCTACCTGGAAGATTTCAGAGAGCTATGTGGAGGATCTTTGTGACCCCATGACCTTTCCTCTCTTTTATTTATTCATTATATTCCTGCCAGGATTTAAGCCAAATGTATGAAGTACTGTCAAAAAATGGAGCATATAAGATTGTAAAATTATGACATAAGTACATTTTTTTTATTTTAAACACATTTTTTGAGACACTAAGTCAAATTTTTGACTATTTCATTCAAATGTAGTTTCATTCAAAAGTCATTTAAAATAATATTTAAGTCACATTTTGGATCCCAAGTCATTAGAAAGTCACCTGTCCTCGACCTCTGTGTGCTAACCTCTGTCTTCCTGCCTCGGCTCTGTGATCGAGGAAACTGTTGAATAAACAGTGTTGTTGTTGAACGAAGCTCAGCTGAGGTCTGACTGGGGGGGGGGTGTGTGTGTGTGTTTCTGTTCTTTGAGTTGGAAACCAAAAACAAGAAAAGGTCGAAGACTTAAACACAGAAACAATTATATAAATTGTTGTTGTCTTTTCTGTCAATCGTTGTTTCAGCAACCATCTAAATGTGGTTCTGTTCCTTTAACCACCAATCACCACCACCTTCTTCTTCTGCTCCGCCCCTGCAGGTGCACGCCTACATCATCAGCTACCTGAAGAAGGAGATGCCGTCTCTGTTCGGGCGGGAGAAGAAAAAGGAGGAGCTGATCATGAGGCTGCCGGAGATCTACACCATCCTGCAGAGAGAGCACCACATCAGCCCCGGAGACTTCCCCAGCGTCACCAAGATGCAGGTACGCAGACAGAACAGGAAGTGACGTCACAATTTAAAAATACTCAAAATCTTACTTAAGTAAAATCCAAAAGTAAATAGTGCATTACTATCTACATTAGGTAAATAGTATTAGCAGCAGATTGTACTTTAATGAGTGAGGACTGTTCGTACGAGTGTTTAAAGTCCGATTCAGACGTGATGTAAAGAACCGGTTTGCTTCTGATTCATGAGGAGATGAACGCTGTCGTTGTATCAGACGACTACTGATCACTACTTTTACTTCAGTAAGTACTTCTTCCACCACTGGACCAAATGAGCTCTGGTTCTTGAACCGGTTCCGTTCAGGACTCTGGGATTCTTGGTTCTATCTAGAGAACCGGCCTGCATTTCCATCAGTTTTGTGCAGAACCATTGTAATCAAGGACGCGTCATCAGCGGAGGGCGTTTAAGGAAGTAAACAGCAGGAGCAAGATGGCGGCGCATTGATTAGCTGCGAGCTTTTGTTCTGTTATTACAGATATTTGCTTTTGGACCAACTATTAATGATCAGAAGGCGTAGAAGACTGTTACCATAGTAACCAGAGACCAGTGCTGCCTTCTCCATCCTCTCTCTCCAACCTGTAGAATAGGACACGCCCACTGATGACGTCACAGTTCGCACTTCAGGTCGAGGAAAACCTGCTGTTGTTTGGTTCCAGCTGGGATCCAACATTTTGGGTTCCGAACCGATTTATTTTTGGTCCAAATGCTCCGAACGGTTCAAAATTAGGTGCTCGAACCGGAACAGAACCCGTTCCATGTTGGTGGGAAAGGGGGCTATCTGAGGCACGAATGGAGGCCTTGATTTAAACCTGATTGATTGTGCAGCATTGCGTCACGTTTGTCCGGCTAAAACAAGAACAAACTGTGATCGTGTTTTAACTCAGGAGGTTTGAAAAGGCAGAAGCAGCTGCACTGTGTGTGTGTGTGTGTGTGTGTGTGTGTGTGTGTGTGTGTGTGTGTGTGTGTGTGTGTGTGTGTGTGTGTTCGTTCCCCAGCTACACTTGTATTTATTGGATTATTGACGAGAGAGGATGTTTCAGATTTTTCAGCTCCCTGGTGAGATGTGTGCTCTCAGGACACACACACACTCTGACACGTGTTGTGTAGGATCTGGATTCTCCTGTAGAGTCGTGTTCTTGTTCAGAGGTCAGAGGTCAGCGGGGGGGACACTGTGTCCAGCTGCAGAGAGCAGGAGGTTTGATTCTCATCATGTGACACTGTTGATGTTTCAGCTCAGCTTTGTTCAGGACAGTTCTTGTCTAGTCTTTGTTTCTGGTCTTGGTTTGTCTTTGGTGTTCGTCGCCCCCTGTCAGCGGCCAACAGGAACTGCAAACGACAGGTCTCAAGCAAGAGAGCAGTAAGACAACCAATCAGAGCAGAGATCAGGTCTTTGTGGACTTTTTTTTCTTCAAATAAATAAGAAGATCCTCAGCAATTAAAATAAGATTCATATATTTTTTATTTCTTACTACAAGAAGCTCAATAATATGTGTTTTTACTCAAACAGATGTCTGTTTGGATCAGGTGTAAAAGGTTACCGAAACCCGACTCTAGTTATTAAACAGAGGTTGGATTAAATCTAAAGGTGTGTGTGTCTCCTCCTGCAGGACATGCTGCAGCACTACGACTTCAGTAAGTTCCCGTCTCTGAAGATGAAGCTGATCGAGTCGGTGGATAAGATGTTGGCCACAAAGATCGCGGGTCTGATGTCGATGATCCGGGACGAGGAGTCCAAGCAGCCGCCGGCCATGGTGTCTGGCGGCGCCTTCGAGGGCTCCCAGGATGGGCCCTTCGGTCAGGGCTACGGCGAGGGCATCAGCGCCGGGGCCGACGCCGAGGACTGGATCGTCAGCCGCGAGAAGCACCGCTACGACGAGATCTTCTACATGCTGATGCCCATCAACGGCAAGATCACCGGCGTCAACGCCAAGAAGGAGATGATGAACTCGCGGCTGCCCAACACCGTGCTGGGGAAGATCTGGAAGCTGGCCGACTGCGACCGGGACGGCATGCTGGACGACGAGGAGTTCGCCCTCGCCCAGCACCTCATCAAGATTAAACTGGAGGGCTACGAGCTGCCCAACGAGCTGCCCGACCACCTGGTGCCTCCGAGCCACCGCAAAAACCCCACCGCAGAAGCCCTGTACAACCACAGCGAGGACTAGAGCGCTAATGGGGCGCCGAGCCAAAGAGACTGGCCGAGCTGAGAAAGAGGTCCAAATGTAAAAAATCACCATAGGTCAACATTCAGGCTAACAGGAGAGCCAATCAGCAAACTGACAGCCACAGAAGGTCAAAGGTTAAAGTTTAGGATTTACACACCGGTGAACTCACCACCAAGACGATCGCTAACTCAACCGATAATCGTACATTTAAATAACTGGACAGCAGAGGGACTGAGGAAGTCAAAATATTATGCTTTTATTTTGGTAAGATTTTATATATTGTACAAATCAGCTGATTTCAAGGCACCAAAGAAGAAAACTGATGATGTAGCTTCATATTTTACAAATTCTGCTTTAATCTGGACACTTTTATTTTGAAACAGGAAGTGTTTTAAAGAAATATCTTGATATTTAAGCTTCCTGCCTATTGCCCCTCTGTGTGTTTAAATGTTACAGTATGTGAGCAGCACAATATACCTACAATATATTTTAGATTTACTGTAAGTAGCTTGAAGCGCTCTGAATCGTCAATGTTGACGTGGAAATCTGTGGAAACGGATTAATAAACACAGATTGTTAAATCCTACACACTGAAGAATAAAGTGTGAGGTGAAAAGATTCATGGGAACAATTAAATTAGATTTAGTTATAAAATGTTGTGACACGAGTCCAAACAAAAAGGCTGCTGAAGCTGTTTGAGATTAAAGATTCACTTCCAGAAAAAAGGTTTTTAGTGTTTTAGTCTTCATATTAAATCAACCAGTTATTGTGACATTTCCTCTTTTATTTTAAAATATTTACTGAAGAGATTCAGGGAGAATTTCCTTTTTACAAAATCTAAGTCAGGCCTGCAATTACTTTAATCATCTACCTAATATATTAATTTTATAATACTCTATAATTGTCATGTTTAATGTCGGAACAGCCCACACAAACACACATTTTATATTAAAATAGACATTTTTTTCTATTTAAACACTTTATCACATGATTGTTATGCTTTTATTCGCATTTTTAATTTTACACAGCAAAGAAAAGAAAACATATCACTAAAAATATTACAAATACTTCAGTATTTTAACATTAAAACTGACTCAAATGATGAATCAATTATCAGAACTGTAGTTATTTGATATTCTGTAGGTGGACTGACGGATCACAAAGTTCAGTAAATCAGAGAAACACATGTTAAGTTCCTGAGTCATCGCAGGAAGCACTTACTTAGTCCCAGACCAGGACGCAGGGTTTACGTGGTCACCAAGGGGTCAAAGGTCAGAGCCTGTCCTGTTTGAACAGCACACAGTCGGGAGGAGATGACAGTGGAAATGGCCACTCGCTCTGCCGTTGCAGCTCGCCGTTAACTCGTCCTCCAGGACAGACGGCGTCCTGAAACGTGTTCAGATTGAGAGTTATTGTCCGCTCGCTTCAGTTTCCTCACATTGTAAAGAGTGGCGGAGAGCAGGAGAGCCGGTGACCTCTGACCCCTGCTGACTGCATACTTTCCTCTTTATGCGAACTATGTAAACAGCTTTGTTTCTTGATGGACCTACAAACACTACTCCGAAGGGGTGACATGAATACGCAGATGTTAAAAACCAAGGTGGAATAATACATTATATGCCAGTCAAGTTCTTCCACACCAGAGTGTGAACATACGTTCTTTATGGAACTGCTTTGTGCTCAAACACAAACTGTTGAGACGAAGATGGAAGAACATTAATGTCTGAAAGGTCTTTGTGTGCTGCAGCATTAAGATTCTTTCTCATTGGAACAAACCAGGAAAAACAGATCCAGACCAAAAGTACAGTATGTGGGCAGCGGTGTCCACATACTTTTGGCCATATAGTCTGCATATAAAGTTACACTATAACAATATTTAAAACTGAACTGCTGAAAAAAAGTATATCCAAAACAAAATATCCAACTAACCAACAACTAACTGACAGTTCGCTGAGCCCAGCCACCCCTAGCTAACGTTGCTACGCCTGTCAATCTGTCTACTGCTAGCAAACTAAGCTAATGTTAGCATGCTGGTGTTACTGTAGCGCAAGCTTCCACATATCCAATAAAGAGCAGGACCGCTAACCGCTAACGTTAGCCTAAACTCTGATAGCATCCAGCATCTCCATGAGATGCTAACTCTTGGCCTTGGGAGTAACTTTAGATTGCTACTGTAGGCATAAGCTAGTTAGCTGGACATGCTAATGGTACCAGCTTACGTTAGAGCAGATAAACACACTGTTTAATCCATTCCTTACACTTTTACTCGTGTGTTTTGGTTTTTGGAAAGGTTAAAAAAAATGACAACGCTGCAAACTAGCATGTTTTAGCACTAAGTCAGTTACAAATTCTAACTGCCGACTGAGAAACAAAACATTTTCCATTTGCTCTCAAAAAAAGCAACAAAAGCAGCAGTGAATCTTGCTCTGAATGTGCCTTTTAATTACAACAGTGTTTATTTTCTAGAAAAGTTAAGTTTGCCTTTTTTTGTGCCTTTTTTAGTAGCTTCCTGCCATCAACCACAGATCCAGATATTATCTGCAAGACAACATCGTTATAAACTGCTGAGGCATATTTAGACTGAATGTGAAGCACATTTTTGCGTTATTGGGCTAAATTTGACCGCTGGATTGTCTTTTCATTCTTTGTTTATTCGACCCAAACAGCTAATGTTCCGACTGTACAGATATTAGCTGTAGCTAGCTACAGTAGCTAGCAGCGTGTGTTTATGTGCCTGTTTCCAAAGACATTCAACTCAGATTTTGAAGCTACATTTGCCCCACCTGTAGCCTGATTTTCAGGTGGAGTTTGGTGAAAACCTTTTCGCAGCAGTGCCTTTTCAGTTCAGCGCGCCTCCGTCAGACGTGTTTCGATGCCCTCTGTCTCTATGACGGGACTGTACTCATCCTCGAGGGTTCAGCAGCTGGGCGGCTTCGGTTTAGTGCCTTTAACATGCAAAGAAAGACAAAAATCTAAGTAAAGTTACTTACTTTACTAAGTAAGTAAAGTATAATGTTGTGCATTTCATCTTTCCATAAGGGAACATCTGTAAAGCCATCAGTCCTCTCTGTCCCTGATTTAAGGTCCATAAAATACAGGATTCAAGTGAATTAAGGTAAAAAACCAGCTGTCTGGTGGTTTAAGGAGCCTTGGCAGAGTGGGAAAATTCAGTTTTTAATGTTTTCTGTGTGTAAAGATGCTTCTGTCAGTCAGAATGTACATTCAATGAAAAGCTCAAATTAAATCTTCATTTTATCAGAGTGTAAAAGTTTTTATTTTTGTGATTTTGATGTATTTTGTATTCTTGTTGTTTGACTCTGTTACTGGTCAGCAGTCTGTTACTGTGTCCTGTTAGTAGAGGTGGAGACCAATAAAGTTTATTCAATACATGTACTTGTACTGTAACGTGCTGCTGGGTGCAGTTTTTCTTTACATTTTAGGAGACTTTCTACTTTTCCTCCACAAAAGGAAAATAGTTCTTTTTTCTTCCACTACATTTATCCAACAGTTTGAGTTACTGGTTACTTTATAGATCTAGATTTTACATAAAAAAATACAATAATTTCCTAAAATAGGATGTTTTGCTATATTTGAAAGTATTTGGTAAATTATTAATTTCTTACAAACATTAAATTAGTTTTGACATGTAGGGAAATCCTTTTCTCTTTCTTTCTGATATCAGCTGGAGTCAGGACGTGGCTAGCTTAGCTTAGCATAAAGACTGGAAGCAGGGGGAAACAGCTAGCCTGGCTCTGTCCAAAGTACGAAAATACAGTGTTTTATGTCATTTGTTTAAACTGCACAGAAACAGAGTGTAGTGGAAAAGTTATTTCATGCCATTTGTAGCGGTGGGAAAAATATTCAGATCCTTTACGTAAAAGTACTAACGCCACACTGAAAATACTCCACTACAAGTAAAAGTCCTGCATTTAAAACCTTACTGAAGTAAAAGTACTTATCCGAGATATGAAATATGTCATTTAGCTTTAACTTCCTTCCGTTTAAACTCTGAACTTCATGATCAAAGTGACCAAATCAAAATCTCAGAACAGAGACAAATGACTCCCAGTGAAACACCTACACAGGGACTATTTCTTCTGCAGAAAGTAGTTCCAGTGAAAACTGCCTCCAGTGTGTTTTTGAGGACAAACGGTGGGCGTTCTCCAGTAGAGCTGCAGGATGAGGGATGGACGTCATTAATCTTAATCCCGACAGGAAACACACACACACACACACACACACACACTTAACTCTGCTTTCATTGCATCTTGAACAGTTTCCTCTTTCTTTTCCTCTCCAGCCTTGTTTTTTTTGTACCGTTCTGTGAATAATAATAAATCACAAATACATCATTCAGTTTCACACGTGTGACTCAGCGGGGAGCGTTATGTTTTATTAAACTCATGAATGTGTTTTTAACGTCTGATCGGCCTTTGAAGAAGCTTTTTCTTTCAGCTCTTGAGTTTAAAGGGACGTCGGAGTGAAAGAAGTCGCTGCTGTGCTTTAAAGGACCACTGCACTGTTTTTACATGCAGTTTATACTTTACATTCTTCATCTCCAAATCAGTTTTTATACATTTAAACTTACAGAACATTTCTTTGTTAGTCCTCGCTAACCAATAGGAACATTTCATTTTCTCTGAAATATAAAACTATTACTTTTCAAAACAAACAAATAAAAATGTTTAACTTCCTGTCTAGACAGGAAGTGGGAATGTGACTGACATCAGCTGCTTGGGATCACATGTGTTTTATTATGTGTTTATAACATTATGAAGTCGTAACAAGTTGTCCGAGTGTCAGACTCACCTGGTTAGTTACACCTGTACACACAGTCCTGCTTATTATACATAAAACTAATTATATTATCAATAAAATATAGATTATTTTACATAGTTGGGTACAAAAATGTGTTTTAATTCATGTTGATGAATCAGATTTAAGACCAACAAACATAAAAATCAGCAGGTTTATAATAATAATCTTTATTCATAGAGCACTTTTCAAAATCCACGTCACAAAGTGCTTCACAGTCATCAGATAAAAGTACGTTTTAAGAATTTCCTCAGGCAGATCTTTCCAGAGCCTCGGGGCCCCGACTGCAAACGCTCCGTCCCCTTTAGTTTTCAGCCGGGCCCCTGGATCAGACCAAAGACCTCTGCCCACCCGAGGGTCTCAGAGTCCGTACGGTACAGAGAGGTCAGATACAGCAGGGAGAGGAGCCATGAAGAGCCGTAAAAGTAATCTGTAAAATCTTAAAATCGATTGTAAAACACACTGGGAGCCGGTGCACAGAGGCTGGAACAGGAGTGATGTGGTCACGTTTCTTGGTTCTGGTTCTGTACCGTCTGGAGTCGATCAATAGATCAATAGTTTAGTGAGCGTTTGTGAAGAATGTAAATAATGGTAGTAACTTAATAACCTGCATCATCACCATATTGATAATGTTTAGCAACAGCTGCTGCAACTCACAGTAAGCTAGTTAACGCCGAATGTGACTTTACATGACGTCCTCATCAATGTGTGAGAAGACAAAACAGGAAGTGGAACAACAGAAAAAGGTCAGTAAAGTTTGTCACTTTGTCCCAATAAAAACATTCATTAAACAAAAAGATCAAATGTGTTGGACGCAGAAGGAAAAGAGCTTTTTAGTCACTTTGAGCCGCAGCAGTAAAACCTGTTCATCTGCTGCAGGAGCTGATTTTTCCTGCAGCAAGTGAACTAAACTTTCACACTAATTATAAAATCCTGAGACGTTAACCTGCTGATTCTGGTTTATCTTAAAGCTTTTATTCAGCTGACGCTGTGTGTGTGTGTGTGTGTGTGTGTGTGTGTGTGTGTGAACTTTGAAGCCATTGGATTTACAGCATGAGCAGCTCCACTCACCTGACAGCAGGTGCAGATGTCAAAGTTCACACTGACAGTATGAACACACACACACACACAGTGTTTGGTTGACAGACAGCATCAGATCTTTCAGCCTGTCTGTTGGATCAGAGGTGTTTTTTCTTCCAACCCGTCTTTGGATCTCTCACTCTGTCTGAGGTTCGAGTGGAAGGTGAGAAGAAGAACTGTGTTTCCTCTCTGAGTGTGTTTATGTGCAGCGCAGTGCATCTATAAGTAGCTTCTCCTCCGTCTGTTTTAGTGTCTTTTTGTCTCTTTGTGTGTTTTCTGTTCTTTCTAATGTGTCTAGAGATCCCTGAGTGTTTGTTTATCTTTGCAAAGCAGAGTCTAAAGGAATAGTTGGACGTTTCCTGCTGAGAGTCAGGTGCTCAGATTGATCCTGCTCTCGCACATCCGCGAAGCTACAGCCAGTTAGCTTAGCTTAGCATAAAGACTGGAAACGGGGAAACAGCTAGCCTGACTCTGTCCAAAGGACGGTGGTGGAAAGTAACTAAGTACATGTACTCCAATACTGTACAATTTTGAGGTACTTTACTTGAGTATTTTACAGCTTTAGTTACTTTACAAATTAAGATTTTAAATACAAAACATACTGTATGATGAGTTTAAAATATAATGCATTGTCATAAATTAAACTAATGAATTGGTTCGAAGAGCATTTTTGTTCATTTTGCTTTTGTGGAAACACTAAAGAATAATACGGCAAAAAACCCGACAAAAAAATCACAAAATCACCAAAATCACAAACAATAAATCTTTTAAAAGAAACACAATTTTA
Organism: Maccullochella peelii; assembly: GCA_002120245.1. NCBI lineage: Eukaryota > Metazoa > Chordata > Actinopteri > Centrarchiformes > Percichthyidae > Maccullochella > Maccullochella peelii. The sequence continues at coordinate 88,912 of LKNJ01003166.1, read as the reverse complement.
ATAATTCAAATTATCTCAACCTCGACCAAGTATAACAGCATAAATATACACACATCAGTAATAATCATATTATTAGTAGTATATCACTCATTTTTCTGCATAATGAGTACTTTTACTTTCATACTTTAAGTACATTTACCTGTCAATACTTTTCATACTTTTACTTTGGTAAAGGATCTGAATACTTCCTGAAATCAGAATCCACCCCCGGCACATTTACTACTCAGCACATTGTTTAATCCACAGAAACCGAAGTGTGAAAACAACAAGTCACCGTTTTACAGTCGGTTATGTGCCAGGCCATTTCTTAGCCAGGACCAGTTGCCATGCAACCAGCGGTGACTCCAGGAAGTTACCGGTCCCGTCCGGGAAATAGTCCGGCACATAACGCCCCTGTAGAGCAGAGACTTGTTGTTTCTACTCTGGTTTTTCTACAAATGGAGCCAAAATAAACCTGGAACATGTTGCTGATGTGTTTTTAATGGTTTCTGGACAATAGTGGAGGAAGAAGAATCAATCAATCAATCAATCAATCAATCAAAGGATCAGTTCATTGTTGGTTTGTAGAAGAAAAATATAGACTCACCTGACGTATACTTTAACTCTGAGTTTAGAGCTAAATGTTTCTGGTGTCGCTCCAAAAACTCAGAGATGAATGTCTTTCTATACTTGTGAGGACTCTCATTGACATAATGCATTAACCATCAGAATTAAATGCCTAACTCCAAACTTCACCTGAACCTAAACCTTATTCTAACCTTAAAACCAATCCTTTGAAATAGTGAGCCAAAATGTCCTTACAGTGCAGAAATGTCCTCACTGCGATGGTTTAAAACTGAAATTGGTCCTCACAAAGATAGCAATACAACCCCCCCTAATGCTTATTGAGTCACAAAATAAGTAAAAAAATCTGCCGGTCTAACTGGATTATTTCAACCTGTTTCTGACAGAAAACAACTTCTTTCAACAACTTTTTAGAGATGAGAGTGAATCTTAAAAGAAGACAGAGTTAAACGTGAGCTGATTCTAGTAAATTCATTATTGAAAGTGGTTGAAACGATCTCACCGCACGGGCAGATTCTTTAGGTTGTAATTAGAAAATAAGACTTTTAGGACTTAATGAAAGACACAAACTACTTGGTAAAATGAAGATTTCTGAGGTGCCTGAATTCAGCAAAATGTAGAAGTATAAAGTGGCACAAAAAGTAAACTACAAGTATTTCAAGTATGGTACTAGAGTAAATGTACTTAGTTACTTTCCACCACTGCACACACACACACACACACACACACACGCACACACACGCACACACACACACAGCTTTATGACAGCTGAGGAATGTTTACAGCAGTGTTGGATTGAAGGTGTAGCTGCTCCCGTCAGCACAAAGAAAATAAACTCTTCTCCACATTTTAACTGCTGACTCAGTGACAGTGACCTCAGAGCGGACGCTGACCAATCAGCTGACAGCACGCCGTGGACACACGGCCGTCCAACCGGAGGAAAGGCTGCATCACATGACCATATCTTTAAATCTGAGCTATACTGGCCCGATTGTCATAAAGTGTCCTGAAGACATGTTTGCTGGCACCTTGCTCTGATTGGTCGAGGTCCAACATGTAGTGTGTCACGTCTCTGAGCCAATCACAGAAGGAATTTATGACTCTATGGTCGACTCATCTGACACAGAGGCTCAAAATTAAAGTAAAATACTGAGCAGTCTGATCCCGGGATAGTACTTGTCTTAGAATTCTGTCTCTTTAGATTTCCTGCATTTTAGTGTTTGGCGTCACACAGTATCTCTACATGCTGCACACACACATTTTAAACGCCATAATATTCTTCAGAGTGTTTTATGTCGCTTTACTCGTATATTTATATTTCTTACCTGAAAAAAATAATGCTGAGATCGATCATGGTGAAGCATTTTTGAAACTTCTCTCTGTGTGCTTCCAGCCAATCAGGATGGAGGGCGAGGAGGACGGGGCGGGGCGAGTCAGGGAGCTGCAGGAGCAGAGGATGGCGGTCCAGAAGAAAACCTTCACCAAGTGGATGAACAGCGTCTTCTCCAAGAACGGGGTGAGACGTGAAGAAGAAATGATTTGGCCTGAAAATAGTTTCTATTAACACTGGTTTAAGAAACAAAGTGTATTTTATACCATTTAGTCTGCAGGGAACCAATCAGAGATCAATGTGGCTACAAAATTCTCAACTCTTCATGAATCAAAGAAATAAGAATTTTTGTGTTTGAGATGAAACTTTGAACAGAAAATGGATAAACCAGACAGACTCCATCCTCCGCTGATGGAGGTTTCATACGTCAGAGGATTTGTTTGGGTTTTCCTCCTGTTATCTGTTATCATTCTGATAACAGCGTTTAACTGCAGCCTATCAGCTGCGAACACAAACGCACATTAATCCTCTGCCATGATGGCGGTCACAGTTTCACCCTCTGCAGTGTTGTTGCTCCGGCTGCCTCTTCTCCTGTTGGCAGGTCCAACAGATTCCAGTGGGTTCACGTAGTTCTGGGTTTGACTTGATGTGTTTTCTCTGATAACTGGATGCCAGCTGTTAGCTGAACTCTGACGCCGCGGCTGATGCTCCTCATTCCCAGAATTCCTCTGGGATTTCTGCAGGATGGCAGCGAGGAGGGAAACGTGCAGAGCTCTCACTCTGTCACAGTTTCCATCCACACTTTAAACTTTTAATTTAAGGTTGGCTCTCCTTAATTTAAAGATGTGTAAACGGAATGACAAAAAATGTTTAAATTATTAAGCAATTTAAAGAAGTAATGAGGGGCTTAATGAATTTTCTATTTATCATTGTTTTTTTACTTTGGTTTTTATAATGTATTAATTTACAAGAGGTGTTTAAAATAGATCAAATTAATATAATTAAACACTGAAAAAGTGAATAATTATTCTGTTGGCACATTCCCGGCTCAATAGTGGAAACGGGGGCCAAGAAAAACAGACAAAAAAGTATGTGTCTACATACGTTTGGCCAATATTTACCACCGTCTTAATTAGTATTATTGTAATATATCTTCCGGCCACCGGAGGCAGCACTGAGCGCGCTGCTGCGGAGCAACACTCCGGCCAGGCGGTGAGGAAGAATTCCCGCGCCATGTTTGAATGGAGTTTAATGGAAGTCTGTCAGTCGGAGTAAATCATGTTTTCTGCCACTGTACACTCACCTGACATCGCCCTTTTCCCGCCGTATGAGTCGTTAAAAAGATTATCTTTCCTCCGGTGAGTCTGATTTTCTTTCGCTTTCCCCGCAACGACTTTCCTGAATGCCTGAGTGACTGAAATGTTTGGGTTCAATGGAGAGCGACACAGAACCGCGGTACTTAGTATGGCATTTACACCGTGTTAGCAATGCGAACCGTAGCGGATTCATCGACACGTGATTATTAGATGTTATCCAGCAGCAGGTTGTATCTTTAAAGTCATTTCGTGACTCCGCTGGTGTCCTCAAGTCTGGCCAGAGTGATAAATGTTTGCCCGGGGCGAAATCAACGCTTAAGTCCAATATTTCCACCGACTGTGAGCTAAAGATTTTGGCTAGGACCGGGGACAAGCTAACTCAAGCTAGCTCAGCGCACTTAGCTTCAGTAGCTCACAGCCTCTGAGGCTCGGTAGTTTATTTACTGTGGAAGTCAACAAAGTCCATTTACTCCAGTAAAATATGAGGTACTTAATCACATATGTCCATCAAAGACAAGACAAATAATGTATTTTTACTCCATTAAGTCTGACAGCTAATTGCTAGTTACTTTGAGATTCAGAGATTTAGATTATATATTTAAAATATGATGTATTGTCATAGTTTTAACAACCTAGCAGTATATAAAGTACTGTCATTAAAATTCAGCTCAATAATATTCCAATTATATAAGATAGGCTGTTCGAGCTGAAGTGATTAGTTGATTAATCAGTTGACAAAAGATTAATCTGCAATCATTTAATCACATAAATAATTTTTGAACTGGTCCAGGTTCCCAGGAGAGAATATTTTCTGGTGGTCTCAGTCTTGTTTGACAGTAAACATAATATTTTTCTGTTCTGGACTGTTGGTCAGACAATATGAGCTATTTAAAGATTTCACCTTGGGCTCTGTAAAATTACAATAGACATTTATCTAAATGTTCTGATATTTTATAGACCAAACTATTAATAAAGAAGTAATCAGCAGATGAGTCAAAAATGAAAATAATTGTTAGTGATGGGGTTAACGAGGGTTTTCTCTGGTGTTGTGTTTTGTGCTGGATGTGATGAACTCTGAGTAACAGTGTTATCTTCAACAGGAAATCAAACCAAGGTGATTCTATAAAAGGCTGCTCAGATTTCCCCACATCCACATCTACAGCAAATACACACCATCAAGAATTCACCCAAACACATCACTCAACATCAGCTTTAGCTTTTTACTGCTAATTGTCTGACGGCAGAAAACCCAAATCTAACAGCGCCCAGTGTTTCCTGCTGACAGACAAACTGACATGTCGGAGATAAAAACTCCAACAAGAATGAAGCTAGCAACAAAATCTTTTTTCTTTTTTTATTAGGATATATAAATAAATAATGTCGTCATTGTAATAAAGCTTGACTGTCCGTGCCTTTTGTTAAATGGTTGCAACAAAGGAGAATAATACATTCAGTAATAATAATAATTAATAATAATACAAAAGCAAATAACAAAACGACAAAAAGCCAAATAAATTCAGACTTGTCCTGTTGCAGTCGAATGGAGACGTTATTTTTTCCATTCAAAATAAATATGTCAATCCAATCATCAATTGAAGAACATAGTTACATTTTTTGTATGTTTTTTGGCCTGAAATCAGATGTCAGATTCAGAAGATTCAGCTCAGGTATATTTCTGTTTCATCTGAATACATCTCCTCTATCAGACCAGTTTGTTTGCAGTGAAAACTGCTCTCTGGCGCTGCAACTAATGATTCTTTTTATTAACAGTCAATGTTTCTGTTTGGTTTTTTTATTAATAAATTCAGCGTACGGTCTATTAAACGTTAATAAAATAATGAAAAATGTCTCTCGCAGTTTCCAAAGTGAGTCCGAAGTGACGTCTTCAGATGTTTTGTTTTGACCAACAGTAAATATTCTGTTTCTAATGATACCAAACAGAGAAAAGCAGCACCTCTCAGGGGGGTCTTGAATTAGAAGAACCGGTATCAGGAGGACTCTGGGGTCAAGGTAGTAAAAACCTGCAGGAAGACATGATGGACGTTTGGTGTCAGAGAGGTTCAGACAAAGGAGCTGTAACTCTGTTGGGATCTGGTCTTGGAGCAAACACTTGTGAGTCTAAAGTTAGAACAGACACTCATCTTCAGGAGCTGCTCTTATCTTTAACATGTTACCTGACCTGCAGTTAACCAGGATGTCCTGGGCCGGGCTGGACAGGGACGTTATGTAACACACTTCAGGAGGAAGAAGCACTCGGCTGGCAGGATGATTTAAGGGAAATCTGCTTTTTCACATTGAACTTCCTGCCAGTCACAGAGCTGTAAACATGTCTCCTGAACACAAGTATTCAAATCCTTTACTTCATATGTTAATGTTGTAGGAGCCAGAGTGAAGGTTGTAATATAGGTTTGTGATTGTTTATATTTTGATTATTGGTTGTTAATTTTGTTGGTGTTTGTGATTATTGGTATTTATTATTGGGATCACGATGATAATTGAGAGTTGGGTCACGTGGGTCTGGGCGGTGACACTGTAGTTGATTTAAGCACCTGTGCGCGGCAGGTAGAGAGGGACGCTGTGTTTTCTGTTTCAGCACTGTGATTATAGGCTTTGTACACGTTATACCGAGTTAGCCTTTTTTCATTTAATAAAAGTTATTTAACTTATCCCACTTCTGATCTCAGTGAATCTTTTTAGTTAGCGCGTCACACGAGGTGAACCAGGCCCGACTTCAGCCGCTCAGACGGCTTGTTTGTTTCTGTAGTTGTTAGATTTTTGTCGACAAAAAACCAAAATCATCGAAGGAAACGTCACCAGACTGCGCAACGGATCGATGATTAGGCCTAATTGGAAGAGGATGAAACGAGGCAACCATCGGAGACGAAGCGCGGAGGTAGGCGCTGGCTGTTCATTGTTTGGGAGCTGCAGACAGAGCGAACCACAGCCAGGTGAGCTTACCTGTGGAGGTGCGCATTAAGCTGTATATTAATGGAAAGAATGCGGCTCGCATATTCCCTGCTGTTTGTCCATTGGGGACGGATGCCTTACTGACTGACTGACTGACTGACTGACTGACTGATTGAATCGTGCAGTGCGCTGTCATTAAGGTGACTGAAGGCTTCCCTGTGCGTCATATTGGGAACCTCAGCTCTGCCTCTTTGAAGATGTGGGTATGTGATGTTTGTTGGATGAGTTTCCTTTCGGTCTGTGGATGTTTTAAATGCGCAATGTATTAAAATCGAAGAGGAAATTAAAGAAGGAAAATTAGTAAATTAAATGCTGGTGTTGCAAGATTTGAAATGGAGTGTGGGAAAAGAGAAACTAAACTGATTGGTGAATAAAATCGAGAAGCTCCAGCGGGAATGCAAAATCAATGTGAATAAAATCAAAGGGCTCATACCGGAAATGAAATCACTTATGCAAAGGAAGGAAAATGCTTAACATGTGCGACCCCATTTGGAGAGTTTAATTAAACTTTGTGAAAATGCCACTGTCACATATGTTGATTCCTTTACTCCCGGAAGATAAACAAAATAATCAAGAGGAATGGTTTGCCAGCATTGTGAAATACAGTAACACATTTAAAGAGGATGCCAAGCAGTGGTTGAGTGAATCTGAGGAATTGCTCCTTAATGGCAGCCTTGGTCAATCTGATCCTGCTGCAGTAACTGAAGGAGGGCTCTACTTTCCCATAGCAGATGAACCTCAAGTACCACTGCCAGCTGTGTCTATTATCATGACAGGTGATCTGCAAAATGATGTAAAACCAAGCGACAGCATGTTAAATGTGCGAAGCAGAGCAACCAGATTACAAAACTCTGCTATTGGAAGAAAGTCTGTTACTTCTACTACTTCTTCTGCACAGCTTATAGCAGCATGGCATTCTTCTGACATGGCAGCATTAATGGCAAGACAGAAGTTATTAAAGGACAAACTAGAAGAGGAGGAATGGAAGAGGAAGGAGCAGCTTGTAATGGAGGGGGGTATTGCAGCACACATGGCTAAATTAGATGTGTTACGATCTCGGAGCATCCTGAGTGGAAAAAATTCCGTAATGAAACATTCGGATGGAACTCTTATTTGGAAAAAGGAAAAGTGAAGCCACAAGCTCTCAGTTCCAATGCCAATTCATTTATTCCACAAGTGTTGATGAAGCAAGCAGAAATTAAACATGACTACTTAGAACCAAGGAGAAGGCCTAAGCAGAAAATCACATCTCTGTTCATTCAGTCCGAGCGTGTGTCACTTAAGGAACCCAAGCACAACACACAAAAAGTCAATATGGAGATGCCTTGAATGCAAGTTTTGGGTCAAAAAATGAGGCTCAGAACAATGTTGGGCATTATGAGAAAGCAAAATGAACTGACGACACTCCTGGTACAACAGCAATGCCTCTCGTCTTTGCCAAAGAGAGAGATCCCGATTTTTGATGGTGATCCATTAAAATATCATGCATTTATGGAAGCTTTTGAGAATGGTGTTGAAAGAAACAGTGACCGACTCTTTCCTGGAGCAGTACACTAAGGGTAATCCTAAGGGACTGGGTTAGAAGCTGCCAGCGTACTGATCCACAGAGGGGATATGTTATGGCTAAAGCTTTATTACAGGAGCAATTTGGAAATGAGCAGAAAGTTGCATATGGAGAGGGCTCTGTCATGGCCTCCCATCAAAACATAAGATGTAAAAGCTCTTCGAGACTACAGCCTTTTCCTCAGAGGCTGTTCTAATGCCATATTTGCATGAGCTAGATATGCCTGCCAATATGCTGACCATTATAAGGAAGTTGCCTTACAAACTCAGGGACAAGTGGAGAACCGTAGCATGTGAGCTGCAGGAGAGGCATAGCCTTGGGAACATACAGGATGCTCCCTCAGTGACAATAAATAAAACTGTAAAGAAACTCAGACCTCAGCCTCGTTCTGGAATTAAAGGAACCAGCTTTGCCACCACTGTGGCCCCTGTGGAAAGTGAAACTCAACTTGGAACCAAAGGAAAGGAACACATTCAAACAGCAAGGAGGATGTGTCTTTGCTGCACAGGAGGTCATACGTTGGATTTGTGCCCCCTGTTGGAGAAAAGGACTCTCAAAGAGAAGAGAGGCTTCTTGAGGGATAAGGGTGTCCGTTTTGGCTGTTTGTGTATTGGACACATCAGCAAAGATTGCAGAAAATGGATTTCCTGTGCAAAATGTGGTCTCAAACATCCAACTATACTTCATATTGTTCCAAAAGAAAGGGGAAAATACTGTAAGCAAGCAGAGAGGAAAGCGGAGCTAACAGTGGACAGCACTCTGGTGGCGAGCAGTCTTACCGGGGCTGATGATCACAATTGTAAACTTCCCATAGTTTCTGCGCAAGTTAAGTCAAGGAAGGGCATCCAGATTGTTACCACCTATGCTTTCTTGGACCAAGGAAATACAGCAGTGTTTTGTACAGAGGGTTTGATGCACAAGCTGGGCCTCACAGGAAAAAGGGCACATATTCTTATGAGCCATGGGCCAAGAGAAAGTTGTAAGTAGCCGTATTGTGTCAGGACTGGAGGTGGCTGGTTTTAACAATGATGACTTCTGCGAACTGCGCAAGACTTACACACAAGAGTGCATGCTGGTGCACAGGGGGAACATTCCCAGACAAAGGGATCTTCATGGATGGCCTCATTTGCAACATGTTCATTTGCCTGAGATGGAAGCAGGGATTGGAATGCAGTGTGGATGAACAACCTGGAATGTCAAGAGAAGATCACAAGTTTATGGAACTGGTCACAAACTTGGCAAAACAAGTTAATGGCCATTATCAGATCAGCTTACCATTGAGGAAACAGGAGCTAAGTATGCCAAATTACAAGAAAATCATTGAGCAGCGTGCTTTGCATCTGAAAAAGAGGCTTCAGAAAGATTCATTTCATTCATGGATGACCTTGTTGCCAAAGGTTATGCTGAAAGGGTGCCCGAAGGTGAACTGGAACGTACTGATGGCAAGGTCTGGTACATACTGTACCATGGTGTTTACCATCCTATAAAAGGGAAGATTAGAGTCGTCTTTGACTGTGGGGCGAGTTTCCAGGGAACATCTCTTAATTCTCAGCTCCTACAAGGACCGGATCCTGCTAGTTCATTGATTGGAGTGGTGACCAGATTCAGGAAAGAATTAGTGGTGATCATGGCAGATGTTGAATCCGTGTTTCACCACTGAGTACCAGCTGAAGACGCAGATTTGTTGAGGTTTCTTTGGTGGCCAGATGGGGATTTAAATCAAGACCTCACTGACTTAAGGATGTTGGTGCATCTCTTTGGGGTGACATCGTCTCCCAGCTGTGCCAATTTTGCCCTCAGGAAATGCGCAGAAGATAATAAGGAACAGTTCAACCAGGAAACGGTGGATAAGGTTCTACATTGCTTCTATGTTGATGATTGTCTGGTGTCGGTGGCTTCAGAGGAGGAAGCAGTTTCTCTTTATCATGACCTTGTCGCCATCTGTGCTAAAGGTGGATTCCTACTTACAAAGTGGCTAAGCAACAGATGTGATGTTCTGGTTACAATACCTGAAAGCCACAGAGCTAAGGGTATGAAAGGGCTGGACATGGAACAGGATCTGCTACATGTGGAGAGAGTACTTGGTGTGGAATGGTGCGTTCAGTCTGATACTTTCAAGTTTGAGATTGTGATTGTGACAGGCCACTCACCAGAAGAGGAATTCTATAAACTGTTGGCTCCATCTATGATCCTCTAGGGATCTTGAGTCTTGTTGTGTTGTCTTAGAAAATCCAATCTGTGCAGTAGAGCACTCACCTGGGATGACATCATACCAGAGTCGGTTGCTAAGGAGTGGATAAGTTGACTGCAGGAGCTCTGCCTTTTGGAGGACTTTACGTCACGAGATGTCTGAAGCCACTGGACTTTGGAGAATCAACCACGGCACAGTTGCACCATTTCTGTGACGCAAGTGAGGATGGTTATGGAGTAATGACTTACTTTTGTCACATAATGCACAAGTACACAGTGCTTTTGTCAAGGGGAAACTCTCCAGGCTGCAAAATGGTCAGTGTGAAGGGTTGTAGCCATATTTATGGACTCTGTCCAGTGGTAAAAGATGGTGTCTTGAGGGTCGGCCGAGCAAGTCATCTATGCCTGCGCAAGCTAAACATCCCATAATATTGGCTAAGGATCTCCATATCTCATACATTCTTCTAAGGTATATCCATCAAGAAGTAGTACATGGTGGCTGTAACCACATGTTATCCAAACTGCGGGAGAGGTACTGGATCACTGGCGCTAGTACAGCCATAAAGAAAGTTCTGTCCAAGTGTGTCATCTGTCGAAGACTAAATGCCCGGCCGGTGTCCCAGCAGATGGCAGACTTGGCTTCTGAAAGAGTTACTCCAGATGAACCGCCGTTTACTCGCCTTGGAGTAGACTATTTCAGACCGTTTGAAGTGAGGAGTAGACAAAGTGTGGTGAAGAGGTACAGTGTCATCTTTACCTGTCTGGCCATACAAGCAATCCACATTGAAGTGGCACCTTCACTGGATACAGACTCTTTCATCAATGCACTTAGACGCTTTAAAGCGAGACGTGGCCAAGTTCTGGAAATACGTTCTGATAATGGAACAAACTTCATTGGAGCGGAGTGTGAGCTGAGAACAGCCACTGAGCGGTGGAATCAGTCTCAGATTAATGATGTACTTCTTCAGAAGGGAATTAAATGGACTTTGAACCCCCTAGCTGGCTCACATCATGGAGGACCTTGGGAGAGGTTAATTAGATCGCTGCGGAAGGTCCTCATCTCGACGTTGAATGTGCAAAACCTGGATGAAGAGGGCCTTCCTACAGTTCTTTGTGAAGTGGAAGCAGTCATTAACAGCCAGCCAGTTACCAAAGCATCCACGGATCTTAACGATCTGGAAGCATTGACACCAAACCACCTGTTACTGTTGAAGACCTTACCATCTTTACCACCAGGAGACTGCCAAGAGGCTGACATGTATGCTCGCAGGTGCAGTACATGTCGGACTTGTGTTGGAAAAGGTGGGTTAAAGAATACTTATCTCAGCTGCAGGAGTGTCAGAGATGGTTGGGAGTGAAGTGCAACCTCATCCCTGGAGGTATAGTGCTTGTAGTGGACAACACAGCACCTAGAAATTCCTGGGTCATGGGAAGAGTCTTACAAACCTTTCCAGACAGAAGAGGGTTTGTGCGTCAAGTGCGCATTAAACCAAAGAGCAGCTGCCTGGACCGGCCAATAACGAAGATCTGTCTACTACAGGAGGCTGAAGCTGGATAAGGAGTGGCTGCTGCACATTGACACTTTGACCTCAACTTGGACTCTGATGTTGACTGACAGACTTGACAGAGAATGGTGGTAAAGATCTTTCTGACTGAACCTGGGCATTGGTTACCTCTGACTTTGACTAAGGAAAGAGGAAGAAGAAAGACAATGCATGTGAAATTTAAAGTTTCTACGTTTTAATTGTTTAATGTCTCCTGCCAATTTGAATAATGTAAGTAATTATTATGTGTAATAACCTAATAATTAGGGGCTGGTGTGTAGCAGCCAGAGTGAATTTTGTAATATAGGTTTGTGATTATTTATATTTTGATCATTGGTTGTTAATTTTGTTAGTGTTGGTGATATTGGTATTTTTTCTGTTTGATCACTGTGATTATAGGTTTTGTGCACGTTATGCTGAGTTATCCTTTTTTCATTTCATAAGTTATTTAATTTATCCCACTTCTGATCTCAGTGAATCTTTTTTGTTAGCGCGTCACACAAGGTGAACCAGGCCTGACTTCAGCCTCTCGGCTACTTTTGTTTGTTTTCCGTAGTTGCTACAAATGTAAAAATACCCCCATTACAAGTAAAAGTTCAGATAAAGGATAGTAGGTGCCCATGTGAACATTGAAGCAGGTTTTTGTTGCTGTATCTTCATAGTGGCCATTAAAAGAAGCCTTTGTAATGCTTTTTAAGTGTAAGTGATGGGCGACAAAATCCACAGTCCTTCTTCAGTCCTTAACTGTTCTCATGTCCTGCAGGAGAACGTGGAGCTGACTGACGTTTACACGGAGCTGAAGACGGGAGTCGCTCTGATTCGTCTGCTGGAGCTCATCTCCAAGGAGATGCTGCCTCCGCCCAGCCGCCGCAAACTGAGAGTCCACTGTCTGGAGAACAACAGCATCGCCATCGGCTTCCTCAAAACCAAGGTAAAGTCCTGTCCCTATCCACCTCTAATTCTTTCCTTCTTGCATGTGATTGCCCCCTCTTGTAGACAGTGGGGTGTGCCCAAAACCCGATGGGCACAGTACCGGTTTTGAGACGATTGGTCGTGGTTTCACACGGTCTATGCCAGCTTGAATCGACTTGTTGTGGCCGAATTCAAATGAAAAAGTTTCTGCCAACACTGCTCTTTGATTGTCAGCTGATACTGCACTTCAGCGTGCCACATAGAGGGCAACCAGCGAACAGGAGGCGATGGCTCTGCCCAGGATTACTGTAGACCTGAACCAGCTGTGATCCAGGCTGCCACCGAGACACTCCTGCCCATCCTGCACATTAACTGTACACAATACACTAATCTTCATAGTGTAGAACATGATTCAATATGTGCTCCAGCAGATGTCACTCAAAAATCAGCAGAAAAAGCAAGTTTATAAAAATGCCCATGTAGTGCTTTAAAAGTAATGAGTAAAACCTTAAAAGCCAAAGAGACTAAAGTGGGGGTGATGTGGTCTCTTTAGTTTGATCCAGGTAACGGTCTGGCTGCAGCGTTCTGGATAACTTGAAGGCGTGAGCGAATTTTACTGTTTAAACAGGTAAAGAGTGAATTACAACAATCAGTTCTTGAGAACATAAACACATGAACAACTTTCTCCAAGTCAGAGAATGATAGAAATTATCAGATTTTTGAATCCATTCCCAGTTGATTAAAACAGTTCGTATTATGCAGTTGGATCGCAGCTAAAGTCTTTGGGTCTTTCATGATTTATGCCTGTATTTACTGCGCTGTGTTTGGCTCCATCTTGTGTTTATGTTCCTGCATTACAGCTGTTATTTTGACTCGACACTGAGTGTAGAAGTATATTGAAATGTTCCTCCAGCCTGTTGTAAAGAACGCACCTTCTGACCAAATGATTTTCAGTTTGTTTTGGAGATATGAATCAAACTTGACTGAAGGTTTAAGGTGCTGTCTGGGTGCAGCAGCTGCATAAATCTGATCCTGTAAGTTCACATGACGTTTGTCTGTCGAGCTCGTCACAAACCGTCTGCTGTCTTTCCTGTCAGATTCGGGTGGATCTGATTGGTCCAGAGAATGTCGTGGACGGGGACCGTACGCTTATCCTGGGTCTGCTGTGGATCATCATCCTCAGGTTCCAGATCGGACCCATCAACCTGGACGAGGTGGGGAATCAAACCCACAACCTTCAGTCTGGCTTCATTTTCTCTGTAGTTCGCCTGTGAAAATATGGAAACAACAAAGTGACTTAAATCTGATTACAAAGAAAACTATCCATCTCTCTCTCATCTCCTCTTTCCTTCCTTCACCTCTTTCTATTATCTCACTACTTTCCCTCCTTTCCTTCTTTCTTCTTTTCTATCTGATTTCTGCTCTTTTATTCATCCTAATTTTTCTTTCCACATTTTCTTCTCATTTCCTTTGGCCTCCTTTCTTCCTGTTTCTTTTCTCTTCATTTGTCTCTCTCTCTTTCCTTTCTGTGTATTGTCCTTCTCTGCTCCTCTCCCCTTTTCCTTTCCTCTCCTTCTTTCCCCCCCCTCCTCCTTTTTCCTTCTTTGCCTTTCCTTCTCTTGTGTTCTTATGTTCTCCACCTTCTCTCTCTCCTCACCTCCTCCTGTTTTACCTCCCCCCCTCCTCCCCTCCTCAGGCGGGGGGCGGAGCCAGCGTGGCTCATCGCTCAGCGAAGGAAGCTCTGCTCATCTGGTGTCAGAGGAAAACGTTGGGTTACGACGGCGTCGACGTGCACGACTTCTCGTCCAGCTGGAGGAGCGGGCTCGCCTTCAACGCCCTCATCCACGCACACCGGTAAAACAAACACACACACACACACACACACACACACACACACACACACACACACACACTTACTTTACTACTCTCCATCCCATCTGCTCCATCATCTCTCTCTCTCCATCCCAGGCCTGACCTGTTTGACTACCGCCGTCTCCATGGCGATGACCCCCGTGGCAACCTGGAGCACGCCTTCTCTCTGGCGGAGCGGGAGTTCGGGATCATGCAGCTGCTGGAGGTGGAGGACATGGTGGTCTCTCACCCAGACGAGAAGTCCATCATGACCTATGTGTCCCTGTACTACCACTACTTCTCCAAGATGAAGCAGGGACAGACCATCCAGAAGAGACTCGCTAAGGTCTGAAGCCACACCAGGGGGCACTGAACCACTACCACACACTATCACCTGTAAAGGACAGGTTACAGTACAGGCCTCACACACTAAGTAGGAGGGACAAATAAACACGTACAATCTTATCAAAGACTCATCAGAGATTAAACCAGTTGTTCCACATCTTTCTGGCTTATAACTGATTACGCTTGTTTTGATGTCCGAGTTGTTGGAGACATTTCCCCTCTAAACTTCTCACATGGTTTCATTTCAATAACTGTTTGCAGCCCAAAGAGGAAAAATGTTCTAATATTTCACAAAAACAGCAAAGATTAGAGAAAAGTCCAAAAACTCAGAACAGATTTGTGAATCAGAATGTTGTTTTTCCTGTTAAATCACTGAGATCCAAACTCACACCTCTGACCCGTGATACTGCTCTGCTAGCTACTACAACCCAGCAGCTAATCATTAAGTTTAATATGATGTTCTGGTTTAGTTGAGCGCAGGATGAGTCATCAAATATATTTTTATAGTAATGGAAAAGAGTGGGATGTTGATACAGAAATAATCTAAATTAAATTTATATTTGACAGATGCGACACAGACAGCAGGAACACAATTTAATATTACTGTTTTGATTAACTGCTTACTATGATAACAAAGTGCAGAAGAAGTAGTAGTAGTAGTAGTAGCAGAAGCAGAAGTGGTTCTGGCAGAGTAGGAGTTAATTGGCTGCCTTCCCATCAGACTTACAAACGCTTCAAACAGTGGACTTTTCCACCCCCTGCAGGCCGCTGTATGAACTGCATCAGCAGCCTGCAGTCAGATGGAAACACGCACACATGCAGCAGGTAACTGTAGAAACATTCAGTGCCTGCTCTCTGTCTGTTGGCTCACACTCTCTAATCCATCAGGATCCGCCTCCAGCCTGTCAGTGTGGATTACTGCTGGATTAGATTCAGGACTGACAGGAAGTCACCTGCTGACAGAGCTGCTAGACACAGCAGTAGACGGTCACTAGCTGCCATAAAATAAGATTTTATGTTCATGTCACGGGTGTAAGAGACGCTGAGGAAAATCAAGTTGTAACTGCAGAATATAATAAACACTCACATGAAAGAAAAAGCAACGTAAGTGTAAAGAATATAAACTTACACAAGATATGTTGCCCACCTTTTGTATCATATATATATCTCATACAAATGAATTGCAGAATTAGATCATTAAATAATTAAGATTTAAAGGATTGATGGCAGTGATGTTTCATGTCGGTTGGTCAGGTGACCATGGAGCCTTTCTATGCTGTGTAGGTGACTGTGGGTGGGGCTGCAGACACTTAAGCCAATCAGATTAGATCACACACACACACACACACACTGAGACGCAGAAACGGTACGAGTCATTCACAGAGCTACTGAAGCTACACACCTTGACCTGCTGTTTGCACCTGCTCAGAGAAACGGGAGCGTCTCTTCGGCTCGGCTCAGTCAAAACTAAATACAGAGGACTGTGTGGATTTAAGAGGCATCTGATGTAGATTTCTTTATTGCAGTTGTCGAGCTCTGTTAGCTCTGTCGGGCATCATTGATCCGAGGGAATCGGCTTCACTTTCACACAGAACGACCACAGCTGTCACTGCGTTGGCTAAAAGCTTATTCTTCCTCCTGTTAGTTTCTGAGCTTTGTGAGGATTTCAGCTCTGGTCTGATACAGATGTTTGCTGTGGTGTAAAAAGTCGAAGACGATATATTTCTGTTTGTGTTCGGTAGATTTACAGAACATGATTTCAGCGTCGGTGTGATTGAAGTACCTTAATTTGCCAGGTGTTTAATTCATTGGAGAAGCCACAAACAGTCAATATAGCAAAACATATGCTGGGATAGAAGAGTTTATACATATTGACCACCCCAATCAATTGGTATGAACAGTAATTAAGTGATATCCAGTGTGTTGAAGTATTTCAGTGATCAGGAGGCTTAATTTATTGATTTTCAAATGTTGTGATTGGCGCTCAAGCAATGTTGGCTGTTTATGCTTATGTACCAGGTAAACCAGGTACGTCCAGGTCCAGTGATCTATCTGGGGTCACATAACGATGGTTTACTTGCACCAGGTAGGTTCAGGTGTGTCATGGGTATGTGGGTGTATGTCTAGCGGCCTGCAAGGTTATCTGTAGTGGGTGATTTCAGGTGTGTATAGGTACATTGTGGGTATGTGGAGGTTTTTGACAAAGGCTTTCCAGGTCCAAATGGCGGTAACAGGTGTGCCAGGTGTGGTCAAGGGTATTTAGAAACACCCCTAGCAGTTATGCTGTATGCACCAGGTGTGTCCTGGTGTGTTCCAGGTATGTTGGAGGTTTTCAAAAAGGACCTTTCAGACTCAAATCAGAAGCAGCAAGTGTGTAAAAGGTATTTAGAAGAATCTCCAGGTGTGTTCCAGGTCTATAGGGGTTTCAGTAAAGACTTAAAATGCTTAAAGTGGAGTTAACACAGGTGTGCCAGGTGAGCCTCAGGTGTGGTTGAGATTTCTAGAAGCAACCCCAGCTGTTATGCTGTATGCACCAGGTGCCTTCCAGGTACAGGTACAAAAACCTTTTAGGCTTAAATTGGAGATAACAGGGGGATGAGGTGTGTTTTTTTTTATGTGTGGTCAAGGTATCTAGAGGCATTCTCAACAGTTAAACTGTATGCAACAGGTGTGTCCAGGTTTAAAGTAGAGTTCACAGGTGTGTTTCAGGTGTGATCAAGGTATCCAGAAGCACTTCTAGTGATTTCCTCTGTGATATATTTTAAGGAAGAGCCGTACCTGGTGTGTTCAAGGATAATTTATAGTGATTTCCTGTAAGTACCAGGTGTATCCATATTTACCTGTGCAGCAGGTGGGGCCAAAGCTCTGTTCAGGTGCAAAGAAGTGAACAGGATTTATCTTCAGTAGGTGGAAAGTGTCCAGGTGTGCTCCAGGTGTGTATGTACAGAGTTGACAAGTATGTCAGTGGGGGGGAGTCTCAGTGATCAGTGGGTGAAGAGGAAGTACAGGAGCGAATCTTCCACCACGTCCCACCACAAGGTTTGTGTCTCTGCAGCACCTGTCCTGCTGTTTACTGTGTTTCTGTGTGAAAGTCTGTAAATAAACTGGTTTGCCTCCTGAGTTCTCAAAACCCTCTAAAATAACTCGTGAGGCTCCTCAAGGGTCGATCTTAGGGCCACTATCTGGTCCACAGCTATGCTGATGACAGCTCTCTGTGGCCAGTTGATGCTGTTTTTAGATGTATTTTAGATAAAAATATCTGCGTGAGAAAAAATGTGTATTTGTTTTTAAAACATATTTTTATGCTGCGGAGAAACTGAGCAAAACCCCACTGTCTCATTCTCAGATCTAAATTTTTATACTTTTATAAAAATTTATACTATTTTGTTAATTTATTAATTGTTAAACAAAGTGGATTTACTGCTTTTCAGTGTCTTATGTGATAGTAAACTAAATATTTTGGGGTTTCTGACTGTTTGCAATTTGAAGACGTCGCTTTAGGAAATTGTGTTGGCCATGTTTCACCACTTATTGATATTTTATAGACAGAAGTGGCAGATTTATTGATAATGAAAATAATCCTTAGTTGCAGCCCTAGTTGAATATCATGTTTGTTTTTTTGTTTTTAAAAATCAATGCACCAGTCGAGACTTCATCATAACGTATCTGTGAATTCTGGGAATCATTGCGCCCATACTACAAAGATATTAAAGTTTTGCGTTACCAAATGTTTGGGTGAAAATGACAGTGAGGACTTCTGTGTAATATTGATTCAGCAGAGTAATTTGGGATTTTCTTCTGTTTCCTCAGATCGTCGGGATGCTGATGGAGCTGGATGGCATGAAGGTCCAGTACGAGCGAATGCTCTCAGATCTGCTTCACTGGATCAAAACCATGGTAACAAAAACGAGGCTGACATTTGTTCCTACATGCATGTGAGGAAATGATGCAAAGATGGACTGATTGATTATTGTCTTACTGATTGATTGAAGGTGGTGCAGCTGAATGACAGGCGATTCCCAAACTCTGTGAGGGAGATGCAGAAGCTGATGATGGCGTTCAAGACCTACAGAACTGTGGAGAAACCTCCCAAATACCAGGTAAGACAACAGCATAACAATCAAAGTCTAAAAATAATCAGACTGAATTGCTATTTTATAAAAGTTATTGCATTATTAAATATAAAACTATAATGTAAGGAAGATGTAATACAAAGCACTGAAACATTTGGCGGTGGACCGGGGTCAGCATGGGACACCCTGACCGGTCTGCAGCCCCAAACGCAACAAACTGCGATGCACCGTGTGTTCTGACACCTTTCTGTCAGAACCAGCATTAACCTTTTCAGCAGTTTGAGCTACAGTAGCTCTTCTGTTGGATCGGACCACACGGGCCAGCCTTCGTTCATAGATAGATAGATAGATATAAAAATGTGTTTTTGTTTTTTTCCTCTGTCCGTCTTCAGGAGCGTGGGGTGATTGAAGCTCATCTGTTCAGCCTGAAGACTCAGCTGGCAGCCAACAACCAAAGGGCTTACAGTCCTCCAGAGGGTATTTAACACACACAGACAGTTATTCTGTAATATTCCTGCTGTAATTAAATGGAGACGGTGTTTATGTGCTCATGGACTAATTAGATTATTACAGGAAACAAGCATGTGATGTCATTGTGTGTGTGAAGGTAAAACCCTGAGTGACATAGAGAAGAGTTGGGTCTTGCTGGAGAGAGCTGAACATGAGCGAGAGCGAGCCCTGCAGGAGGCGCTGCTCCGCCTGGAGAACCTGGAGCAGCTCGCCCAGAAGTTTGGGAGGAAGGTAACAACATCCGTCCCGAAATACCTCCGTTTCAAACCTCCCGGCAGCTAAGGAGTTCGTTTTCTTTAAGATTTTCTTTCTCTGAGATCCTTTGTGTCTTTTTACTTGTAAGTGAACTTAAAAATGAAGCACATTAGTTTTTTCTTTTGGCATTACTGGCCCGACATTAGGGTCCGTATACACCATATTGACCATCTGGTGACCTTTGTTTTATACTGTGAACATACCATCCTCTTCATCTCAAACACAGTACGGCTCTTTTCATTTTAAAAACAGATATTATTATATTTAAACATATTTTTTATTCTAAATTTCTACTTGACTATTGCAGAATTTGTTTTTGCTTTTTCTTGTCTTTTTTTTAATGCACCAAAACACCAAGGCAATTTCCTTGTATGTGAAAACCTGTTTGGTGATTTAAACCTGATTCTTTTGCAAAGTAAAACCAGTGGAATCGCCTGCATGCTGCTCTTTAAGACTCTGAATGCAGAACTCATGAGCAGGGACAGCTGGATCTGTGCATATCCAAAATTCAACCAACAGTCGGTTTGTTTTGGTTCGTCAGGCAGCACTGAGGGAGGGGTACCTGGAGGACACACTGCGTCTGATCCGGAGGCAGGACATCCGAGGTCTCTCCACCCTGGAGGAGGCCCAGGCAGCCGGCCGGCGACTGGAGGCCCTGGCCACCGACGCTCTGGCCAGAGAGCCGCGCTTCACTGCCCTGAGAGACATGGCCAAGAGCGTCGAGAGAGGAAACTACCACAGCAAGGAGCAGATAATCAGGAGGTGAGAGAGACGCCTCCTATTGCCTTCGTGAGCTGAATGATGACTTCAGGGACAGCGGAGGAAAACTGGACTAAAACTTTAGGTTCAGTCTGGGAGGCAGCTGTAACAGGGTGAAGATGAGCAGATGAATGTTAAAGATAAAGAGAGTTCTGATGTTTGTTATGGTCATTAAAGACATGAAAATGAGGCGTCATCAGCATAACAGCAGAACAAACTGTCCATTTACATCAGTGTGTGTGTTCACTGCATATACCTTATATTTGTGTGTGTTTGTAAGAGAGGAGAGCATTAGCCATCAATGGAAGGACTTACTGCAGCAGCTCCAAGAGCAGAGGGGGCTGCTGGGAAATGTAGTTCAAAATCTGAGCATCCTCCGAGACATCGAGCTCGTGTCCCAGGAGCTGAAAGAACTGCAGGTGAGTTCACAGTGAAACTGTAACGACACATTTGGTTGTTAAGGAGGAAACTGAGAATCTGTGTGCCTGTACGAGTAAACGGACTGCATCCAGCCTACAGCACATTTTATGTTTTTACATCTAATCTCAAATAATATTTACACACTTGAGAGTGAAAGTTCATTCTTGGCTCAGGAAAAAGCTAGTAAGTGGACCTTGAGTTATGTTTTTAAAAAATGTGAAAAATATTAAACAAATATTCACACATTTCTGTGATACTATGAATACAATTTCAGGCTGTGAAAAGGGTGACATTTCTTATAAAAACATGACTGATAAATGAACCATGAACATTATTTTTTAGGTAAACACAGAGTGGAGCTCACTGCTGTTTGTGAAACAGACGTTTTGACACAGCTGTGTCTTCAAAGACGTGAGGCAAACAACATATATATTCAACCTAGAGCAGGTGTACAATTGTTAGTGGATAATTGGTTGAATAGGATTTCAAATCTGTTAGATAATGGATCCCAGGGTGGGGGTGCCCATGCCCAGTGACCTCCGCTCTGAGTTTGCTGTCCCCAAACTGAGAAGCACCTGATTCAGCTGCATATTCCTTGGAGATGTTTCAACTAGACATCTATGTTTTTATATTAAAAGCAAAAACAATTCAGGTCTGTAGTTTCAAAGCTTGTCGTCCCCCCCCCCAGTCCCAGGCCAGTTCCTGTGAAGTGGGGAAGCAGCTGGCAGAGGTGGAGTCTCTCCTTCAGAAGCAAGATCTCCTGGAGGCTCAAATCTCAGCTCACGGTGAAACCATTACAGCACTCAAGGTACGATATTGATTAGCTTTACAGTACATGAGCTCATTACTTTGAGGTACTTGTACTTCACGTGATTATTGCCATCTTATGCTACTTTCTACTTCAGATGAAGTTTTAGGAGGAGGTCATGGGTCATGAGTTCTGCACTTGTCTCTTTCTCTTCCTCTCAGGTGAAAGTGAGAGACGGTCAGCAGATTCAGAGCAGAGTGAGAGCTCTCGACACTCAGTACAGATCTCTGGTTTCCCTCAGCAGCAGCAGGTTCTCTTCTGGTTTCATTTACTAAACAGATATGAGCATATATCGCTCCTTTACACCTCCCTCTGTTTGTCTTCATCCTCCCCTCTCCTCCTCTTCCTCCCACTCATTAACTTTCTTTATCACTACATAACTTCGTCTTCATTTTTCATCTACTTTTCTTTCCTCTCCTCTCTTGTTTCCTCTCCTCTGTCAGGAGGAGACAGTTGGAGGCTCAGTTGCGGTTGTTTGAGTTCTTCTATGACTGTGATGAGTTGGAGGCCTGGCTGTATGAGCGCTGGTTGAGGCTTCAGACGGCCGGACTCGGACGAGACCTCAACCACATCCAGCTGACCCAACACAAACACAAGGTGGGCCACACGAGCACGTCCATAAACACACAGCTGATAAATCATTTCATTAAAATAAAACATTTTATACTACATTTTATTTCACTCCTTCAGTTAAAGGGAGGGATTAAACCTTTTGATTTGTATTGGGGTAATCAATTTAATAAATTCATCTGATTACGTTCTGTCAGGTTCTGGAGGCGGAGCTCCAGGCCCAGGAGTCTCTGTACCAGGGGGTTCTGGGTCGAGGTCAGGATCTGCTGTCCAAACAGAGTCAGGTCAACCAGCGAGCCATCCAGAAGTGGATCGGTACCCTGAAGAAGCAGTGGAGCCACCTGACCGACGAGGCAACGGGACGCCGCAACAGACTGCAGGCAGCCGCAGCCATCAAACAGGTAAAGAGAGTAACGGAGGAGGAAGACGGGGAAACCAAACGGACGAGGTTGTTGTTGTTGTTGTTGTTGTTTTTTTTTAATTTTTTTTTTATAAGCTGTAAATCAGTTTCAGTGTCAATATTTCTTAATGTTTATTTGTACAGCATGAACACACAATACTAAATATTAACTGTGACTAAACCGTTGTGTTGACTATTCTTAATCATACAACAATTCAGTGTAATTTACAAAGTAGCTAGCACATTGGCTAAGATATTTATTAGCACTTCTTCTTTGGTGGAAAACAATCGAAGTTGTTTTTAAAGGCTTTAAGGATTAATTTAAAATAAAAAAAAGCTATCAGCACTTGCTTTGGCTCATTGAGGATTTATTACGTCATGTTTTATAAGGACACTTTCTTCTGTGACTGAAAATGTTTAGCTTTAGATTTGTTTTAATGGCATTAATGTTTTCACAACATTTCACCAATTAATTTAGCTGCCAGCTTTTCACATACTGTGATGTCAAGTTTTGACCATCCAATCAGGTCTTTTCTTCTGAGCATCCTGCTACATCCCCATAAACCACAACCACACTCAGTAACTGTGAGTGTGGTTGTGGTTAACGGGGACTGGATCAAGGTTTGCTCAGACCTCTTTAGTTTAAGACAACACAGCTAACTACTTACTACCTCTGTTCAGTACTTTGCCGACGTAGCGGAGGCCGACTCCTGGTTGGGCGACAGGAAGCCGCTGCTGACCAGCGAGGATCATGGGAAGGATGAGTCGAGCACGGCGGCGCTGCTGCAACGCCACCTGCGACTGGAGAGGGAGATGGCGGCCTACGCCTCGGAGATAAAGAGACTGTCAGAGCAGGCGAGGAGCGCAGCGCAGCTAACAGCTCTGACTGTAAGTAAAGACTCAAATCAGACGTGTCCGAGTAGCTGCGAGACAAACATGCGTGAACATTTCAGTGTAGTATAAACATGTAGTATAAAATGTGTTAAATATGTGAAAAGTTAAACGGGGCATGCTGCTTCAGCCGACCTGAATCGACGACTCGAAGCGGCACACAAACAAAATACCACGAGTACCAACAGCAGTACCATTAGAAACACACACTCATATGTCACAGGGCTGACACTCCACATTAAAGAGGTTCAAAGTCATCATGCACGCCATTTTAACAGGGTTTTCCCGCCCTTGCTGCCACATGACAATTCAGAAGTGAGACAGACTTGAAACTCTCAGAGAGGGCAGAGAAATGCTGCTTTTCAGCCTGGAGCTAATTTACTCTTTAAGCAGTTACCTGATGGTTTGTATTTCTAAAAACTCACTCTTCTTGTGTAGGCGGAGCCTCAGCAGAGTAGTATGATTCAGTACAGTGACTCATCTGGAGAAGAGGAGGGGCCAGGAGCTGTGACATCGCCACCGCCTAGTGCCAGGGGTGGGAGGGGCTCTGGGAGCTCCGCCTCTCAGAGTGAGGACAGCAAGGCCAAGGTCCGCTTCAGATACAGCAAAGGTACTGGAGGTCAGAGCAGAGCATGATGGGAAATGACACAAACATTAAACATACTCAGAAAGAGCAGTTAGTTTAATTTCCTGTAAACTCTTTTTGGGATTAGTTTTCACCAGGGGAGGAAAGACATTTACCTCATTTAAAATCAACTGTAATAACAATTTTCAGTCCATCAGTACATGATCTTTAGTTTGTTTGCTCACTTCTGATAGATTTGTCCTAATTAAAATCACTATAACCAGTTAAAGATTCTAGACATCTAGCTGATTGATCCTCTGGTTACGTGTCATTATTTGTTGAAGCTATTCTGATTCATTCAATTGACTTAAAGACTAGGTCAATAAGAGATTAATAATGTTGGTAGTTTAATACATTTGGTTGATTGTCCAGCACTTTACCTCTTGTAAGACCTTGTAAGAGGAAACGTTAACATGAAAAAGAAAAGATTAAAAGATCAGGAAACCGTTAAATGTAATTCGACCTAAACTGATTTTCAGGTCAGTTTCCATGGGATCGTAATGAGATTGTAACCATCATCAGCACTGAGCCGGATGGAGACCGAGTTCTGGCCAGAGACGGCCGAGGAAACCAGCAGCTCGTGCCCAAAACCTACCTGACCCTGCTGCCAGCCACTGTACGATCAATAATCTATCAATAAACTTTTAAGCCAATGTCCTCAAGACCTGCCTGTAAAGATCAATAATAAGTCTAATCTTTGTAAGTCAGTACCTAATGTAAAAACCTGATGTCCTCTCTCTGCTCAGGCTCCTCCCACTGCTCCGCCCGCCTCCACCAATGGCGCGACAGAAAGCCAGAGCAGGAAGCTGAGTCGTCGGAGGCGGAGCCGCTCGATGCGTCGCAGCACAGCTGAGATCCAGACAACGTCGCTGCCAGACCCACAGTACCAGAGAGACACTGTGGAGAGCACGCAGGCCAGCCTGGACCAGGACTACAAGTCCCTGTGCAACCTGGTTAAGGTGACAGGGGCAGCATGGGAAATGTAGTCTGTGAAGATTGAAATAAAGCCTAAAGATGATGAAGAGAGAATTTAAAGCTTCAAGCAGCTTCTATGAAAAATACAAATCTTGGAATTTGTCTTCTGATTGTTTTGTTTTTTTTGTGTTTGCAGTCAAAGACGAGGAGTCTGGAGGAGACGCTGCGTCTGCATCGCTTCTACAACAGCTGCCAGGAGTTTGAGTCGTGGATGGAGGACAAGGAGAATGTCCTGAACAGCTTCAGCACCGACGCAGACGACCTGGGAGCGGTTCAGGCTAAATATGAGGTTCAGTTATGTCAAAAAATCTCACGTTAAAATGCACTTTCTATCCGCCGCACAGGGATTTACAGCCTCATAGAAACTGATCTTTAATGTGTTTACTGCTGAAAAACAACACTTCCTGTTCCAGAACTTCCTGACTGAGTTGGCGAGTGGGCGTGGCCAGTTGGATGACATCATCAGAATCGCAGAGGAGCTGGTGAAGAGCCGACACAGTAAACAGAGAGAGATCCAGGCCAGACAGAGGCGGGTTTCCAACAGGTACAAACTAAACATGAGACATCTTCAAATTCTGTTGATCTAGTGATTAACAAGTGACACTGATGATACTGATGGGAAATTAATGAAACATGACCCGGAGCTGACGCGAGTCTGGTCTCCTGTCCCTCGTGTCTGCAGGTGGGATCGGATCCAGCAGCTGAAGGACGAAAGAGGACACGAGCTGCTGAGCACAGCAGACGTGCAGTCCTTCCTGCAGAGCTGTGAGGAGGCTAAAGCTCAGCTGCAGGATCAGCTGTCCCAGCTCGACACGGTGGATGTGGGCTGCAGCTCCTTCACGCTGCTGGCTGAGGAGAAGAACCAGACTCGGGCCCTCAGAGACATCCAGGCCCTGGAGGGCAAGATCGCCTACCTGAAGAGCGTTGCCAAGATGTACGGCTCTGATTTAGACTGTAGAAACCTGTAATTTCAGATTTGCTGCTGCAGAAAATTCTGCGATGGTTTATCTCAAGAAATCCCTTCAGAACCCAACTTCTACATTATTTGTTTATTTTATTGAGGATCTAAAAGAAAGAAAAGCAGACAGTAAATATTATCCTGGTATGATTTAAATGATTATATTTTCACAACTCTGGGCCAAAAATGAATTGGGAAGACTTCAAAAGCTTCGAAAGTTTAGATCAGCCAGCTGGTTTGGTCTTTTTCATGTTAACTGCATCTTATAGTCCATGATGTCATTTCCTGTCTTACAGGAAGCAGGACTGCAGTCCAGCAGAGAGTGCGGCCATCGTGGAGGAGGTTCGGGGTCTGGAGGCTCTGCTGAATCAGGTCTGAGTTCAGTTCATCACAGACTGAAGTGTAGTGGTTACATGTGCTCTGATCTGTAGACTGACGGAGTGAAGATCATTAAAGAAAAGTCGGCTTTAACGATGAACTGAAGAACCTAAAACCTTCCAGTCAGAAATCACTCCAGCTCTGGTTCATGCTGTTCTCCTGTTCTGTTGTGGACCAGTTGAAGCTTCAGGCGGCCGACAGGCAGCAGCTCCTGGAGGAGGCCCGCAGGTTGCAGAGCTTCCAGCAGCAGGCCAAGGAGCTGAAGCGCTGGGCCGGCTCGGTCCAGGACCGCCTCCTGCAGGAGGAGGCGGCCGCTGACGTGGCCTCAGCTGTCGCCCTGCTGGCACAACACCAGGAGCTCCACCTGGAGATGGAGGAGCAGAGGAGCAGGTAAAGAGTGCCTGGTTCTCCCTGCTGGCTGAAGGTTCAGAAAATAATTTGAATCTCTGTTTTCATTTGTCTCTCTGCAGTACGAGAACGATGATTTGTGGTTATTTTATTTGTAAGATGGAAAACAAAAGTTGAGATTTGAGCCTCACAGAAAAGCTCGATATGAATAACTGTCGGTGTAAATGAGCGGGGCAGGTTGCGTAACTCCACCGAGTTTGTGTTTTCTCAGGATGAAGGAGATGGAGAAGTTGGGGAAATCTCTTCAGCAGGGCTCATCCAATGGGAAGACGGGGGGTGTTGACATCCAGCAAACCCTGGACAATCTCAACGCTGATTGGTCCAAGCTTGAAAAGATGTGGACCAGTAGGAAGGAGCGTTTGGAGCAGGGGGTGGAGCTCCAGAGGCTGAACCAGGAAGGAGACCGGATCGAGGCGGCGCTGTCTGGACACAAAGCACGACTGAGGGTCAAAGACGTTGGGGTGAGGAGGACGCTTCACTCTGACATTATGTTTGAAACTGAAAAGTTCAACAGTATAAATGACAAGTGTTTTGATCATGTGTGTGTTTATTGATGCAGGACTCGGTGGACGGTGTCCACAGTCTGCTGGGCCGACAGGAGGAGCTGGAAGGTCTCCTGAAGGCTTTGGACCAACAAGTCGATCATTTCACTGAACGCAGCCAGGAGCTCATCAACCAACAACACTACGCTGCAAAACAGTAAGAGAACAAAATGTCAGACATGATGATTTGCTCCTTAGTTCAATATGAACATTTACATTAAGACCTGTCTACATATCTACAAATGTCTTAGTTTGTTTGAGTCCAACAAACCAAAGCTAACTAGCTAACTAACAGTGATACGTGTGTAATGCTGTTTTATAAATGCTGAGTTTATCTTTAAAGCATCAAGGAGAGGAGCAGGAGCATCCAGAAGGCCAACAGGAAGCTGAGAGAGAACAGCAGGCAGAGGAGGAGTCTGCTGCTGGACTCAAAGAAATATCAGGTAATATTCATTTTATTATGTTCTCATACCGTGACCCTTGTTTATATAAAGACCCCGTATCTGTCCTGAGGCCTCGGTGGTTCTGGTGACCTCATGACCTTTCCCTTTGCACCACCATCCAGTCCGGTCCTTGAAACGCCACTACATTAAAAATTAACAGCCAGTTTCCTTAAAATGTGCCTTGGAAATTCGAGTTCCCCAGAGGATCATTCCTAATGTTCCTGGTGACCTATAGCGCAATAAATACCTCAATCAAAGAGGAAGATTCTGATGACATTTGCTGATTGCTCTCCAGAGGATGAACCCTTCAGATTATAATGACCCCATGACCTTTACTCTAGCGCCACCCTCAGGACAAACACTTCTAGCTCTAATACTGCCTCTAAGAGCAGCTAAATAATCAGTGTATGGTTTGTTTTGTCCAACACTTTTTGTAGTGCGGTGTGTACTGAACATTGCAGCCACCAGGGGCTTGAAAGTCAAAATTCCTGTAGGAGAAACTTCCAAATAATGTCATGTCTTCATATTGTCCTGTTAGTTCATCAGGGAGTGATTCGTTCCTTGTCCTGATGTTTTGTGCTGCAGGAGTTCCAGAGAGATGCAGACGAGCTGCTGCTGTGGATGGAGGAGAAGTTTAAGGTGGCGGAGGACGAGTCGTACCGCGACCCCACCAACATCCTCCGGAAGCTGAAGAGACACGAGGCGGCTGAAAGGGAGATGCAGGCTAACCAGGTCTGGCTGGACCAACTGGTTCAGGTAAACCAATAACGTACAGTTCATACAGCACAGGAAAAACAAAGTCTAAATAAACTTCTTCAGTTACTTGACTTTACTGACCTGTCACACACGTAAACGCAGCCTAAATGATGTATTTGTTCAGCTGGGGCAGGACATGCTCGCTGAAGAGCACTTCAACAGTCAGAGCATCAGGAGGAAGTCTGCTCAGCTCAGCAGCCGCTGGAAGAGACTTCAGGACAAGATGGCCGACAGAGGAGACAAACTGAGACAGGCGGGGCAGCAGGAGCAGCTGATGGAGCTGCTGCAGGTAAAACACTGAGAGAATCTATGACAGGTGAAGCATTAACTGACTCAGTGACTAGTTAAAAATGAACTGACTGGCCATCCTGGCTATGCGACTAACTTGGCTATCTAACCCATAAACTGACTGAGGGACTATGGAAACTAACTAATTAATTGACTAGCTAGGTAACAACCTAAGCTAACTGACTAGCTGACTGACTTGAATGACTTGCTAACGATTTGTTGGCCAGCCAACCAGCAAACTATTAATCTGACTTTCTCACTGGCTAGTAACGAATAAACCAAGAATCTAAGTGAACGGCTGATCAGCTCATTAGCAAGCTGAATAACTCTCTAAGCATTGGAATCATTTGCAAAGTAACTACAAAAGTAAATGAGCAAACAGTTACTCCCAATTTTCAACCTGTTATGACCAGAGAAACAGTCTTTCACAGTTCACCTCTGTAAGCCCTGATGCTTTTACATTAAAACTGTTTTTTGTGTCGGCCTAGTTAAAGTCCTCCTTCCTTCCTCAGGATGCCAAACTGAAGATTGAGGCCATCCAGTGGATGCTGAACAACGCTGCCAAAGGTCACGACCTCCGGTCCAGCCGACAGCTTCTAAAGGTGAGGTCACTGAGGCTAACGCTGGTAGAACGGCAGTCGTTTTATATGGGATCCATGGTGGTCCAGTCTAATTACATATAGTCAGCGGTCAGTAACTGCTGTGTTTCTGTGTGAAGGAGCACCAGCAGCTGGAGCAGGAGGCCAAGGAACTGGCGGAGAAGATCAACTCCATCGTCAGCAGGGCCCAACACCTCGCCTCCAATCACTTCGACTCACAGAGGATCCTCCAGGAGACCGACACTTACCTCACTCTGTGAGTCCACTCTGCAGGGCAGAGGGCGTCTTTGCTAGTACCGTTTTCAGCCATGCTAGCGCCGTGGCTCTAGGAATGGCAATGTCAGTCTGTCGGTCCAACACTTTAGTCCAAGCTGACATGAAGTAGATGATGTTGATTTGACGAGCTTTGTGCTGCAGGTTCAAGTCTCTCCAGAAGCCTTTGGACCGGCGTCGAGCTCAGCTGGAGGCGTCTGTGCTGCTGTTTGGGTTTTACCATGACGTGGACCTGGAGCTCAGCTGGATCTCTGAACATGTTCCTGCTGCTGGATCTACAGGATACGACAAGTCTCTGGCTGGAGCCATCAGCCTCATGCAGAAACACAAGGTACCGGCTTGGGTTCAGTTTATTACTTGTGAAAAGTCAACTTTTCTCCCGTTTGTTCATCTAAACGGCTCAGAGTGACATAATGGTGATTAAAAAAAGAACTTGAAGGGTGATTTGTGACATTTAAAGGTTAGTTCATCCAGGTGGAACTTTATAAATCAAAGTAACGGCTAAAACAAAGAAAACAGTTTTTTTGCTCATGCCAGGACTCTGTGTGTGTGTGTGTGTGTGTGTGTGTGTGTGTGTGTGTGTGTGTGTGTGTGTGTGTGTGTGTGTGTGTGTTCACCTAGGAGTTGCAGGCAGAAGTGAGCGCCCACCGAAAATACCTGAACCACATCCTGGAGAAGGGGCGGGGCCTGGCCAAATCCAGCAAATCAGACGGAGAGGACATGCTCCAGAGGTGCCGTTGTGTCTCTCTTCAGGGTCGACTGCATTTTTCTTTCCATTTCATGTCAGAATTTCCTTTTCTCCTTGATAAATGACTACGTGGACCGTCTGCTATTTTTTTTGCAGATGCAGCCACCTGAGTGCAGAGTGGGAGGAGCTAGAGGAGGCCTGCAACAGGAGAGCAGCTCACCTGAGCAAGGCCATCACCAGAGAACAGGTGAGAGGGACAACAGTTGATCGTTTTATCCCGTGTAGTTTATCATAGTGGACGAAAACCAGCATCCCGACAAAAAGACAAGCATGTCGGAAGTTTTTTGCCTTCCACGACGTGTTCTGTGCTTTTCCAAGCACACACAGCCAGTTCAGACAGCCAGTTGTTTTTTTTACATTCCTGTTCCAGGAAGTTCGTCCCAAGCGCCTCCGTCCCACTGACATCGCGCAGGTCATGAAAGACGGCAAGCTATGATTGGTTGGGGACCAACGTGTAGTCTATCACGTCTCTTGGCCGAGTCACAGCAAGAATCTATGACTCTATAGTCTTTAATCTGACAGTAAAAGACAAAACTATTGTGTCGTGTGAACCCGGCATTAGAGTATCCCCTCCATCAACAAAGTGCACTTAACAGCACGGTTGCCTCGCCAGCTGACAGAGAGAGTGGTTGTACTGGTCTGCTTCAAGTGTAAATTTGGGGAACTGTTTGCTGTGGAAGCATTTTGTGCTGATTTTTCTCTGGATGTGAACCGTCACCAGCTGCTGTTGGACTGCTCAGAGCTGGAGTCCAGGCTGACCGAGACACTCACTCTGGTGAACACCGACGACTACGGCAAAGACCAGCTGGCCACACAGAGTCTCATCACCAAACATCAGGTACAGCACTCACTCTGAGAGGTCTGTACTTCTACTACTACTACTGCAGTAGTACTACTCCGATTGTTCCCAGCGGAACTCATCCGTTCGTCCACTTCTCACGTTGCATCTTTTGCATAAATTAAACCGCAAATTGTAGAGCTTCTTTTCCAAAACATGTCTTTTAAACAACTTTTTAACAAACGGCACTCACAAAGTGTGAAATGTGGCAGCATGTATATTTGTGAACAGTATCCGGATGACTCCCTTGCTGTAGGTGTTGGAGGGCCAGCTGGAGGTGCTGGAGGTGGAGGTGGAGGAGTTGGGAGACCAGGTGGAGCAGGCGGTTCACAACTGGAGCCTGGAGGAGCTCAACAGGCCCTACAGTCGCCTCAGCAGTCTGAACCAGCAGCTGCAGCACCAGGCTGCTCTCAGGTGAATACTCACTCTTACTGCTGTTTGATTACTCGTTTCTTGCTGCTCTACGGCGGCCTGACACCGCGAACCTGTCTGCCCACCTGTCTGTGTACCTGTGTCTTAACTGTCCAATGTGACTCTTGTCAGGGGTCAGAGGTTAAAAGAAGTCCTCCACCTCCACGAGTTCAGACGAGAGTCATCAGAGTTGGAGGACTGGATGAACCAACAGGGACAGACAGCAGAGTCTCAGGACCTGGGCAACGACTACCAACATGTTCAGGTTACAGCTCACTAACAGGACCCTGTAGTCTCTGTCTCTATACCTGTGGCGATGATCAGCATGTAAATCAAACCGCTACCAGCATAGACTTATTTGTTTTTTTATTTTTTATATATATATCTCTCTCAAGATAACAAGATCTGATGAACAAAGTCATGATGATGATACACCTTAAACATGGTTAGTGTAAAGACGGTGAAGGTCCCTGTGAAGTAAAGAGTTTCTGTGTTTGCGGCGGACGTTTCAGTTGCTTCGTGGGAAGTTTGAAGGTTTCCTGAAGCAGCTGGAAGTCGGAGAGGAGAGACTGCAGAGCTGCAGCGACCTGGCTGCTCGACTGATCCGCAACAAACATCCACAGAGCGCTGCAGTCAGAGACACACTGCAGCAGCTCAGGTACACTTCACACCCACATCAGCAGTTTCACATCCCTTTCTAAAGGTTCATCAAACACACTGAAATGCCAGAAACGATAGAAAAACACGGACCTTTTCGTTTGGTGTCCATGAACCACTCGAGCTACCACAGTCATGCCATTTCAAGGGTAGACGCAGCTTTGTGTTTGACTTCTATCTTACTTTGTTCTTTCTGTTAATCCTGACATTGTTTGTTTGCAGTGCATGCTGGGAGGATTTGAAGGGCGTGGCCAGGGAGCGTCAGGATCGGCTGCAGAGAGCCGAGGAATGTCACCGCTTTTACCAAGACCTGACCGACGCACTGACGCTCATCCAGGTACAGTGTCTGTCTATCAACACATCACATCACCATCCACACACACTAACCTCTCTCTGCCTCTCTCTGCAGGAGCGACACAAGAGCATCCCCGACGACGTGGCGAAGGATTTGCGAGGAGTGACGTCACAGCTGAGGAAACACGAAGCTCTGCTCCACGAGCTGGCTGCCACGGAGCAACAGGTACAGACACACCGAGAGAGAAGAGTTCATCTTTCATTTAGCAAAATGCTAGATCTCATCTAGTCAGAACAGATAAATGGAAAGTGTGATTTATGCACGTAAATGCATGCATAAACAGCAATAACAAAGATTTTGTTGAATCAAATCCAGTTTCAAACATTTAGAGAAGAAAACTGTGGTGTTTTGGGTGGGGGGGACAAATAACAATAAATATGTCTTTATTGCCCAAAAAAGGAACGGACTGATACAGGTCAAAATAAAACAATTGACTGGACTTATATTGTGAAGTTGGTTCCTCAGAAAGGCATGTGTCCTGTAAAGATGATCTCAGTTGTGTTACATGATGTTTGTATTCTCTGTGTGTTGCAGTTGCAGGAACAGCTGGATGCCATTGATGTCATCCTGGACCTCTGCATGCCTCAGCTGAAGCTCCGCCTACAGGAAGTGCAGCAGGAAGTGGTGGAGCGGTGGGAGGAGCTCCGACTTCACACGGAGCAGAGGGAGGCGGAGCTAAAACTGGCATGCCAGAGATACCTGTTCCTTAACACGGTGAAGACAGACGGACAGACGAATGATTAAACATTAATAATCCTGTCACGCTTCTCAGATCTTACCCATGTGTCTTTGTGCTCTCCAGGCGCAGGATTACTTCCTGTGGTCCAGCCAGCTGATGGGTGCGATGGCTGCTGAGGAGCACATCAGCGACGTGGCAACCGCCGACCTCCAGGTGGCCCAGCACCAGCAGCTGTGGGCCGAGATGGAGGCCAGACAGGAGACCTACCAACAGGCTCTGGACATGGGGGAGGAGCTGCAGACACAGGACAAGAGCAACAGGAAGGAGGTGAGGAACAGTAAGGGTTTAAATGACTGGGTTTTGGTGCAGTCTGGTGTCAGAGGTGTTTAACTGTGGTTCTTCCAGGTGTTGGAGAAGCTGGAGGCCCTGCAGGCAGAGCGAGACAAACTGGAGGAGCAGTGGAACGAGAAACAAAGCTGGTTAGAAAGTGTTCACCTGGAGCAGGTCTTCTACAGAGACGTTAACAGCATGGACAAAACCTCCAGCTCACAGGAGGTACACCTGGCCTTTGTGTTTGTTCTCCAGCGGGAATGAGAACAGTCACATTCAGTGTCTGATCAGTGGTAACGCCTGTCTCCACAGATCCTGTTGCAGAACAGCACTTTGGGAAACACAGTTGACGAGACTGAAGGTTTGATCAAACGCCATGAAGCTTTTGAGAAGCTGCTCAGCTCGCAGGAGGACAAGGTCTGCTCCGCTTCTGTGTTTCATCTCTTTACCTGTACTACAATGTGGAGCTGCTACTGTTTGTCACAACATGTTGGTGCTTAATTTTGAATGTACATTTTGTTGGTGTCTTTCTTGAGTCTGTGGCCTCTTGTTGTTGTTGTTGTTGTTTAATGTAGATATGTATGTGGCTGAGCATTGGCAATAAACAGGAGATTTTTTAAATTCTTATTCACCTCTGAACTTTGGCCCATGTTAACAGACATGACCCTGTAGAAGACCCGAGAGGGGATCTAGACGATGTTGAGCAGCGCTGCTTCAGACCCGCGTCACGATGCTTTACCGTGGCTTCAGGTGCTGCAGTGTTCATGTAAACCTTCCCTCCCTCTGTCTGGTCCAGCTGTCCTCTCTGAAGGAGCTGGCTGGGCGGCTGAAGAAGCAGCTGAGCAGAGAGAAGAGCAGACAGGTCCGAACCAAACTCAAGGCCCTCCTCCAGCGACGTGATAGGATCAAGGAGCTGTCCGTTAAACGCAGGGAGGAGCTGGAGCTTTCCAGGATGCTGTGTATCTTCAATCGGGACGTAGCCGAGGTAACCAACTAACCAATCAGAGACTCTGAAGACTCTTGTCAAGGATGTTTTTGAAGTGACACCAAAGAACATCTCAATTGTGTTTTAGTTGTTTCAGTTAAATTTGAGAGAAGGTTCCGTCTGTCTTTCTTGTCGAGGGTTTTCCGGTAAAGCTATAAATATTTTCAGAAAGCCTGTCTGTCTGATTTAAGCGATTACCTGTCTGTCTGTCAGGCTGAGGAGTGGGTGTCTGAGCGGATGCAGAAGATGGCGGAGGACGGTAAAGCCGACCTCAGCAATCTGCAGGCCAAGATGAAACTTCTCCAGAAACATCAGGTGTTTGAGGCCGAGATCCTGGCTCACAGAGAGATCATCAGCTCTGTACTGCTGGTAAGACCAGACGAGATGATGTATGAAGAAATAAGATGATGAATAATGAGATGAGTTGGACTGACGTGATGTTATGACAGTGAGATGAGGTAACAGAATAGGATGAGATGAGTTTACATAAAATGAGGATAGTTAACGTGATATTAGATTACGTTGTTTTGTTCTGTGCCTCCAGGCCGGGGAGGAGCTGGTGTCCCTTCGCCACCCAAGGTCCAAGGAGGTGAAGAGGAGAGCAGCCACCCTGGAGCTCCACTGGGAGGAGCTGAAGAAGGCCATGGCCACCCGAGGGAAAGCTCTGGCAGATAACAGAGACTTCTTGGAGTTCCTGCAGAAAGTTGAACAGGTGGAGGCCTGGATCAGACACAAGGTAGGAGACGGATGGAGGGATGGAGAGGTGTGTTTACGGTGTATTCAGTGTATATTTAGTGTGTAATGTCTGTCTCTGACCTGTCTGTGTTGCAGGAGGTGATGATTAATGTCGGAGACGTTGGGAAGGATTATGAACATGGAGTTCAGCTGCTGAAGAGACTCGGCGAGTTCAGGGGAAGTGGAGATGGGGTGAGGGAGCCGCGTGGTGGCCACGAGTCACATGTTTGATCCCCACCGTACCGTATGTGTCCATGCTGACGTGTACTTGACTGAACCCTTGCTCGGTCGTACTTATCACAGGATGGGAGTGTCAGCTAAATGTTTAAAATCAAGTCAAGCTCACATATTCGCTCCGTCTTTCTTTGAGTGTGAGAAAATGTCACATTATTGAATTGTGTCAGTGTATTGAGACACTTACTGTGTGTAGACCTTAGTAGTATTGTTCCACAGCAAGTGCTGTTAAATCATCTCACTAACTGGAACATGAAGGATCATACTCTTAGACAAGCAAGTGTTCATTAGCTTTTCTTTCTTTCTTTATTACTTCAAGGCACTAAACAGCGACTTTGTGCTCTTTTTCAAAACACAATTTATTTACACTCAACTTCTGCGACTTCAAACCTCTTGAATATGTCAAACAGTATAATCTCATATCTTTGTGGCAAAGAGGATGGACCAAACTCTTCCTGACACACCTGGATCTAACAGCTGTCATGTGATTGTCCCTTAGGGCTTTATGGGTATTTCACGTTAGCCTGAGATCTGTGTCGCTTGATTTCCTTTTACCTCGGAGAAAACTTTGGCTGGAAATGAAAATACCGATCATCTATAACTTATAACTGAAATTCGGACATGTTTATCTACAGGTTGTCACTTTTGACACCCTTTAGTCTTAATCTTAGAGTTGAATACTCGACTAGTATGCAGTACTGCTACAAGATGCATATATAAATATACTGATGGTTCATCTGTAGGACGTGACGGTGGATGACGCTCACATCACAGCCATCAACAGACTGGCAGGCAGACTGGAGAAGAGACAGAGCGCTGATGAACTGGTTACTGTCAGACAGAGGAGACAGCAGCTCAATGACAGGTAACGCTCACCTTTAATCTCACCTCTGTGGGTTGTTTTCTCAGTGTTACTCTGAAGGTCTCGTCTCTTCCAGGTGGAGTAAGTTTCACGGAGATCTGAACATTTACAAGAAGAAGCTGGAGGGGGCGCTGGTGGTCCACGCCCTCATCAGAGAGCTGGAGGAGGTTCGAGACAGAGCCAACGAGAAGGTCAGTCACTGACACTTACAGATGTTGTGATGTGTGTTTTTCTTGTTGAATTTTAATAAAGCCCGTCCTCTGTCTCTGAAGACGCTGCTGCAGGGTCAGGACTGTGGTTTAGATGTGGACAGTGTAGAGAACCTGATCAGACGCCATGAGGAAGCGGAGAGAGAGGCCGGGGTCATCCAGGAGAGGTCAAAGGTGAGTTGGAGGACTTTTTAAGAGATTTATAGACCTGCAGCAGTGTTTTAAATGCGTTCTGAATGAAAGCATGGACAAGTTTCTTCAAGTCCTGCCTTAACATGATGAATCTGGATCTTGGTGTGTTTTTTAAGATGGCAGTGTGAAGACTTTGATGTACTCTGGGTCCATGATTACACCAAGATTTCTGACCCAGGTTTTGTTTTTCAGAGACGAGAGTCGAGATGAGCGTTAATTCTCAGCCTTTCGTCTGTTTAGCTGAATGCTGGTCAGGCACACCGGTCATTGATTTGTTCAATATACCGGCAGAGAGACAGTCTGGTGCTGTTTGGGTGTCATCTACCTGTAGAGTGAAGCTAAATGGGCTTTCATCTCCTCAGGCCCTGGAAAAGGAGGTCTCGGCTCACCTGAAGGCTCGATCAGTGATGAGCGACAAGCTGAATAACAAACAGAAGGAGGTCCAGAAAGCTCTGAAGACTCTGGACAAAGAGGTGAAACACAGGTGAGGGATGTTGTTGTGTGACTGCACCCTGATGGTGAGTGGGCAGGTGGACTCTGTTGTTTCTCTCCTCTTTCTCTCTCCTTCTGTTGCTTTCTCCGAGTGTTTCGGCCTCCGGAGCTGCGGAGTCTGGATCTGTGGTTGCGGAGCTGCGGAGTCTGGATCTGTGGTTGCGGAGCTGCGGAGTCTGGATCTGTGGTTGCGGAGCTGCGGCGTCTGGATCTGTGGTTGCAGGCCACCTGCTGCCCCTGTGTTCCTGCTCGGCGGCCGCTGCTGCTATTGTTGTTATTGGTCTTATTAGTATTTCTG
The DNA here is from genome assembly GCA_002120245.1 of Maccullochella peelii. NCBI lineage: Eukaryota > Metazoa > Chordata > Actinopteri > Centrarchiformes > Percichthyidae > Maccullochella > Maccullochella peelii. The sequence goes on along the minus strand of LKNJ01003166.1, from coordinate 51,373 downwards.
TTATTATATTGCTATTAGTATTATTTGTATTAATATTGACATCAATACCATTACCACTACTGTTACTTTACATCTGTATGTAGAACTGAACTGTAATGGAAATTTGGTGTTGAACATTTTGTTGTAAAAGATTACTATTGAACAATTGTTTAACCTTGTATCTCTCACCCTTTTACTGGGACCTTACTATGACTCCTGCTGCAGGCCATAAACCTCTGGCAGGAACTGATTTAGACCACACACAGTGTGGCTATCAGACATTTACAGAGAGCAGTGTGCTCTGTACTTGTTCTGATCCTTTCTGCACAGAAAGCGTCTTAATAAATATTACAAAAACAATTCTCAGATTCAGACTCTTGAATTTCAGATTTCCGCCACAGTACTGTGCTGTACTGCTGTGTGTCTCTCTCTCTCTCTCTCTCTCTCAACCCAACCGGTCGAGGCAGATGACTGCCCACCCAGAGCCTGGTTCTGGTTCTGCTCGAGGTTTCTGCCTGTTAAAGGGAGTTTTTCCTTGCCGCTGTCTCCTAGTGCTGCTCTTGGTGGGAATTGTTGGGTCTGTGTAAACAAAAGTTGGTCTAGACCTGCTCTTTATGACAAAGTGCCCTGAGATAACTTTGTGATATGGCGCTATATAAATAAAGCTGAATTGAAACGTTGCTTGTTTAGGAAGGAGAAGCTGCAAGAGGCCCACCAGCTGCAGCTGTTCAAAGCCAACCAGCGCCTCCTGCTGGAGTGGAGTGTCAAACAGAGCAGTGAGATGGCAGAGAAAGGCCTTCCCAAGACCCGAGCCGAGGCAGACCGGCTCACTGTCGAGCATCAGGACAGGAAGGTGAGAGTCATCTCCAAAGTACCATCTCTGTGTGGTGGAGTACTTCTTCTTTCCCTGGTTAACACAGCAGATCAGATTTAACGTTAAACTGTGCAAACTTCCAGACGGAGATCGACGCCCGTGCCGAGCGCATCGACTCTGTTCGGGACTTTGGTCTAGGTCTGATCCGGTCAGGTCACGGTTCAAAGGCAGAGATCCAGAAGGCCCTGAACCAACTGGAGGAAGCCAAATCCGGACTGGACCGAGCCTGGCTGAACCGCAACATGACCCTGGAGCAGGCCCGAACCCTGCAGGTGATGGCCTGAGGATAACTTCAGGGGGGAAATGGGTTTATACATATAAATATATTAGAATATAAATGGAAATCTGTATTTCTACTACTTAAGTACAACTTTGAGGTACTTGTACTTTACTTGAGTATTTAAATTTCATGTTATTCTTATTTCACTACATTTCAGCGGCAGATGTACTTTTCACATCACTACATCTATCTATCTAGATTTTTACTTACAACACATATGGAGAAACATAGTTTGTCAATTATAGCTCCTTAACAATAAAAAATAATCCAGTAAATTAAGATTTTAAATGCACAATGTTTAGGCAAGTTTGTGTTTTACATAATGCATTAAAAACGTTCCAGCAAGTCCATATGTTATTTACTGATAATGTTGTACGGACTCGTCTCCGTCCTGCAGGTCTTCCTGGCCTCTGTAGAGCAGTGCGAGAGCTGGCTCACCAACAAGGAGGCCTTCCTATCCAACCAGGACCTGGGGGTGAGAACCACCTGTCTATGCTACTGATGTGGAAAAGATCGCTTTATTTAAAAATGATCCAGTGTACAGAAATTAAACTCTGTGCAAAGCAAACGGCGACCACCTCTTCTCTCCCGTTGGTGCAGAGCTCGGTGACGGAGGTGGAGACTCTGCAGAGGAAGCAGGCTCAGTTTGAGGAGGCTCTGGAGGCTCAGGTGGACCAGCTGGATGAGGTGGAGAAACTGGCCCAGAAGATGATCCAACAGAAGCACTACGACTGTGACAACATCAGAGCCAAGAGCAGAGCGCTCGCTAGCAGGTAACGAGAACCTCTGACATCACACACCTGGTCTCTTTCAGAACTCTTTACACAGGTACAGGACTGTTAGTCGCTGCTTTTCAGAAACAGAAATACAGTTACCAGAAGTCTGAAGAGAGATTAATTATTAAAAACTTTAATTGTCTGTCTGTTCACCTGTGTGTGTGTGTGTGTGTGTGTGTGTGTGTAGGTGGAGCCAGCTGCAGCAGCAGAGCAGGTCTCGTCACAAAGCTCTGGATCGATCACTGCAGCTGCAGCAGTTCTTGGCCAGCAGCTACCAGGTACTGGACTTGACTAAAACCTACTAAACCCAGCTGTAGCGTACTTCACCACTAACCGTTCTCGTTCGTTCCATTTCCTGTTTGCCTCTTAACTTCCGGTTGCTTTTGCCGGCTATGCTAACTCGAGTCTTCAGTCTCCGTCCTGATTGGTTACCTGCGGCGCTGACTAGCTCAACGCACTGTGTAGCAGCAGCACGTTAGCTTGATGTTTCTATAGGAAACGTGTTCAGGAGCTCTGTTGTTTAACTCGATGTGATGATGCAGGTTATTTACATGATCACTAAACCTGCTGGGTTTTTTTTTGTTGGTCTGGAAGTTGATTTTATAAATGGGAGTTTAAAAAACGGCTTTCACCAAACTCTGTATTTGATAATATTTATTTTACTAATAGTATAATTTTGAATAATCCGCTCATGTCATGGATGACCGGACTGTGCAGTGTAACTAACTAACCAAATGAGTGGATATATGATATGTGGATATATATGCTTCACTCTGGTGTACTGGACTTTACTGTGCTCTGCCGTTCTGGACTCCTGAGGCCGACTGGACTCTACTGGACTTTAATCTTCTCTATTGGATCCAAATCTTTTCTGTCCTGCTTTGTGTGCTTTAAATCTGTTTTGCTTCTATAAATCTTTTTATCTGCCGAACTCTGGTGTGTGTGTTTATCCTGCAGCACATGCGTGTGTTCTCCAGGTGTGTGTGTGTTCTCCAGGTGTGTGCAGTAAATGTGTGTGTTCTCCAGGTGTGTGTGTGGCTGAACGAGCGTAACGCTGTGGCGCTGGATGAGAGCTGGAGGGAACCAACCAACCTTCAGGCCAAACTGCTGAAGCACCAGAGCTTCGAAGCAGAGATCCTCGCTAACCGCTACAGAGTGGACACACTCGGCAAGGTGCGGGGGGGGGTGTGTGTGTTTTACTATCTCCCTTAAAGTGTAACGTCAGTGAAGTGATGATTTTAATTTAATTAAACGTCATTTCCGTTCAGTGACGTGATGCTGTAAATAAATCTGTCAGGCAGAAACTATTTTGATGTGAGCATTTAGGCTGCTAAATTATTTCCACACATTATTAGACTTTTCAATCATATTATATAAACTATTAAATAATTAACATTTTAAACAATAAGTGGAGACCCAAGTAGTATGTTAATGAATAAAAACACCTTGTCAGTTGAAATGGCTCCTGCTCATTTAATGTTTGTTGTATTTTAACTGTTCATTTTTAGGGGGGACATGACAAATAATTCACATTCTGTTTAGTCACAAGGGATAAAGAATAAATAAATATGCTAAAACTTATTGTATACACCATATTAAAAAGTAAATACATTTACTCAAGTTGAGCACAATTTTGAGGCACTTGTACTTTATTGGAGTAATTTAATTTCATGCCACTTTCTTCTTCTACTCCAAACATTGTACTTTTTACTGCACTACATGTATTTGACAGCTTTAGTCACTTCGCAGATTAAAACTATTAATGCAACATATAATCAGCTGATAGATTATGATGTAATATTATAGATTAAACATAATAGTATATAAAATAGTTGGTTAGCTCCACCTTCACCAGCTGCAACATTAAAGTGATGAACGCATTAATGCATCAATAATTATAATCCAATAGTCGATGCTGATACTTCTGTACTGTTGAGTAAAAATTTGAACGCTGGATTTTTACTTGTAACAGAGTATTTTTACTTTTGCTGACGTAAAGGATCTGAGTACTTCCTCCGCCGCTGACAGGAAGTGTGTTTGACCTGAGTGGTGATGTCACGTCTCTGTGCAGGAAGGAGAGAAGCTGCTGTCTGCGTCTCCGTCGGCTGACGTGAAGGTTCGACCTCGACTGCGAGAGCTGACAGACAGCTGGGACGCTCTGATCCACAACTGCAAGGAGAAGAAAGCCAGACTGCAGGAGGCCTACCAGGTGCACGCAACATAAGTGTCCTGAGCTCTGCAGACCAGGCAGCTGACGATTGATCATACTATTAGTTTAGTTTATTAAGTCTATTTGTCAGACTAAAAACATTAGTCTCATACAAGGAGAAGAGGAGTTATTGTACCAGATTCAGCTAATAGTCAGTGCCTGAAATGGGCCGGTACTTCTGATTATTGTCCACATGAGTACCCTTACTTCTTATTGTGTATCACCACCTCCTGGTGAGTCCACGTACGCACCCCTGAACACCCGAGATGGTTTGGGTTAGAAAGAAATGTCAGGGTCTGAGCCAATCAGAGACAGAGTTAGGGGCCCGCATGACTGTGTTTATGTAATGAAATGCACACAAAAATACTTTTGAAGTGGAATATCTTACCAAGATATAAATATATCTAGGACACATTCAGGCACAGCTGCTAGCTAATTTCCATCTGCAGTCCCTGAGCAGGTCGACACAAACACTAATACAACTAATGCCAATACAGTTCAAAATACAATAAGTACAAAAGTACAATTTTGACGTACTTGTACTTTACTTGAGTATTTCCAATTTATTCTACTTTATACTTCTACTCTGCTACAGTTCAGAGGGAAGTTTCCTACTTCTTACTCCAGCTGTATGAGCTGAATACTTGGCTGTCGGCGGTCGATCACACTGATGATGACGCGCTGATTCTTTCAGGCTCAGTCAACGTTATTTTGTAATAAACTGTGCGGAGAAAAACTAAGTTGGCGTCGGATAAACTCGCCAACAAACTGCAATGTCACTGAATGAGCTGAAATAGAAATAATGTCAACGAGTGAAACGGTTTTCTAACAGTCGGCGTGTGTGTTGTGTTCAGGCGCTGCAGTTCCAGCGTTCGCTGGACGACATGGAGCAGTGCGTGGCGTCGGTGGAGCGGGACCTGACCAATGAGGACTGTGGGAGTGACCTGCCGTCGGTCAACAGGCTGCTGAAGGCTCTGCAGGTGCTGGAGGAGGAGGTGGACGGACACAGAGACCGAATCCAGGTACCGAGTCCACTTAGAGTTTCTGTGCTGGGTTTCACACCAGCTAATGTGTGAATCTGAGGGCTGATACAGTATAGTACTGCGTATATATCTTATTTTTTAATTTAACAGGGTCTGGTGGAAACAGCGAAGCGCTTCCACTCTCAGGGAAACTTCCTGGCTGAGGAGATCCAGACCAGAGTGGCTCACACCATCAACAGGTCTGATAAATGTTCTGTGAGATGATGATATACCTCTGGATCCCATGTTCTTCATTCTAGGTTTCCATCCACAAAAGCACAGTTTCACTAAAAGACAACAGATAACATGAGACACTGACTTGCTGGAAGCCAAAATATTGGGATCTAAAAAACAGTTTGCAGAACCACTTCCTGCCCCAACTTTAACCTGCTGTGCTTACTGTAGTTGTGTGCACACACCAATAGTAAAGTGGTTTAGAGAATCTGGATAATCTGAGTACAATCTTATCGTAACTGACAGAAATTACAGACGAAAAACAACAAAAATAAGACCCAAGTGGTAATAAAGTGGAATTATCCTTTAATGTTGCACCAGAAGGTTACATTATGCTCAGAGCTATTGATAACAGCTGTGTGTTAACGTCAGTGATGTTCTATACTCTGTCAGGTACAACAGTCTGTCGGAGCCCCTGCATAGTCGGAGGGAAACCCTGGAGGCCTGGCAGGTTCTGTTCCAGTTCTACAGAGACCTGGAGGAGGAGGCGGCCTGCCTGAGCGACAGGCTGCCCTCCATCACTGCCAAAGACTGGGGGAGCTCCCTGAGCGGCACCCAGCAGCTGCTGTACAAACACCAGGTACTCACTGACAGATACTGGATCCTGATGTGAACTTAATTTAATGAGACCTGAAGACACACAGCAACACACCATCAGTCACACAAACAGCCTCAGAAACAATCGCACATCTTTAAAAATGTTCAGAACTGCAACTTTATATTCATCCAATGGGATGAGACACACAGTGTTTGAAGTTTATTCCATCTATGTGGTGAAAAGAGGTGTGATAAACTGAGTGATGGCATGTAGGTGCCGGCCTGCTTTTTCATACAGTACACAGTGATCAAGTTACACAAGACACTGCATCAAGTTGTTTTAAGCTGGAATGATGCTTTATTTTGATAGATCAAATGTTTCAGGTTATAAAATGAATATGGAGAAAACCGAAATAATGGCAGTAGGGAAACACAAACATAAGAGAACTTACAATCATTTAAGTGAACAACCAGTATTAAACTCAGGATGTGTAGTACATTAGAACATTTTATTTTGTTACTCAATAATATAAAATCTGACTTAAATAAATGGATTCATCTTCCCAAAATGTCAATTTAAAAACATTAATTTACTTATTTATTTTCAGGCTGTGATGCAGGAGATCTCAAGCCGCGCCCCATTGGTCCAGGCAGTTCAGGAGGCGGGGCATAGTCTGGTGAGGAGCCGTCACTCATTTCTAAAACTCGTATTTTTTAAGTAGCCGTGTGTGACGACATATTGACTCTCGCAGGTCCGAGGTCGTCACTTTGCGTCTCACGACATCCGGGAGCGTCTGGGGGAGTTGAAGAGTCTCCACGAGGAGCTGATGGTGGAGGCGGAGAGGAAGGGGAAACTCCTGCAGGAGGCGCTCAGCATCCACACCTTCCTCTCCGAGGTAAATGATGAACGTTTATTATAGTTACATAAGCTGTAGTGTCTGTGTGAGCATGTGTGTTTTAGTTCATTAATGTGTGTGTGCTGAGGTGTCAGAGCTGGAGCTGTGGTTGGAGGAGCAGCAGGCAGGTTTGGAGTCTCGGGACTGTGGGAGGAGCGAGGAGGCGACGGAGGCCCTGCTGAGGAGGCTGGACTCTGTGGACGTGGAGCTGGAGAACCAGAGGACGACGGTGGAGAGGCTGCAGGAGAGCGGAGCCTCGCTGCAGCACCTCGGACATCCCAACAGGTAAACGCACACACAGCTCAGTGATCTGCACAAACACCTGTAGACTCTGGAGGTCGGACTGAAACCAGAGGGTCAGGGGTCGACATGAGGACTGGATAAGCTTGTTCAGGATTTGTGTGGCTCATTGGGTTTAGTTTTTATCCTTAGAAATCTCAAAATGTTTTGCTATATTGTTTGAAAGTTGGTCTCTGTCTGTCTGTCTGTCTCAGCCACCTGGTCGGTGAGTCTCTCCCAGTTGTCCTCGAACGCTTTGAGACTCTCCTCCGACTCTCCGCCACCCGTCGCGCTGCTCTGGAAGACCAGCTCCGCCTCTACGTGTTTGAGAGAGAAGCCAAAGAACTACAAACATGGCTGACCTCCAAGAAGACTGTGGCAGAGTCCAAGGACTGCGGACAAGATCTGGAGGACGTAGAGGTGAGTCACATTCTTTCACCCCGTGTGAGCTGGACATCAGGCTGCTGCATCTCTAGTTTAACTGAAGACACACTGACAGAATCAGAATCATACAAGGAATTTACCTTGGTATATAACAATAAACGTAAATCCATTAAAGGATGTCTCCCTCCAGTTTGAACTCAAACACCCCAAGAGATCAACATGTTCATGTCCAGCTGAAATTAAAATGATATTTTACTAAGAAATCAGTGATGAAATCTCTGCTGTTTGTTTGGATTCGTCTGCTTAATTGTCAGGTACCAAAAGTTAGATTCACAATCTTAACTTTGTTTGCATAGTTTCTGAATTAAATAAGAATTTTACAGATTTTAGAATTATGTTCTTGTATGACTGCTTGTGTTCAGACTTGGACTTCCTTTGTTCAATGAAACAAGGGTTTTGTAGAAACACAAATCTGTGAAAGTAAAGTGCAGAAGAAGGTTTTGGTACTAAAAACTTGCAGCCCAGATTTCCCTCCTCATCCTCTTCTCCTCCCTCCGTCTGCAGGTCCTCCAGAAGAAGTTGGAGGTTCTGGTGTCGGAGATGTCCGGTCTGGGTCGGAGCCGGCTGACCTCAGTTCAGCAGCTGGGCAGAGGGCTGCAGCAGGACGGCCAGGCCCGGAGGAGGGACGACGCCCTCAGCCGGCTGTGGGACGACCTCAACAGCAGTATCAGGACCAGAGAACAGGTACAGCATAGTAAAGAGTACATAATACACTTAGATCTGATACCCGGGGTGGTTTCGGGTGTGTCATAGTCTCACAGGTGGTGAGGGTAACCGTCTGTCCCGTGTCTTGCAGAGTCTGCAGTCGGCGAGGGAGATTCATCAGTTTAATCACGATGTGGACGAGCTGAAGGGCTGGATGGCTGAGAAGGAGGCCGTGCTGGACTCAGAGGACCAGGACCTGCACTCCATCCAGACTCTGCTGAGTCAACACGAGGCGCTGGAGGTAGAAACCGGCAGGCAGGATACGCAGGACCCTCGTCTGGAGAGGGAGGGATGGGCGATGTGGGGAAATATAAAACTGTCTTTCTGTAAACTAGTAACCAGCACATTACAGCTGAGCTGATGGTGTTTTCAGTCAGTGACGTGATGATGTCGTACCTTTAGTTGGGTTTAGTTTAATGACCTATGGGGTCGTCCGCACAGCTTCAGCTTACCTACCTTGTTGTTCATGTCTGCCATCAGAGGGACCTGGTTCTGATCTCTGAGGAGGTGACCAGGAGCCGAGAGGAGGGCCGAGCTCTGAGCAGACGACAGCCTCAGGCCAGAACCGCCGTGACCCAGAGGCTGGAGGAGCTGGAGGCCTGCTGGACCAGCATCCAGGACAAGGCCTCCCAACGCAGCGCCAGACTGGGCCAGGCTGAAGACGTGCAGAAATACTTATCCCACTGGACTGAGCTCATGTAGGTCCTCCCTACAACACAAACAAAATGGACAGATGATGATGTCTTCATGGTTTGTTTCAGCATGAGCAGGGAGTCGGCGGGTGATATGATGCTGTTTAATAGAATCACATCTGAGTAAAATACAAAAATCAAAATCAGCTTTAAGACACTGTGCATTCGTGTAAGTGCAGTTTAAGGACATTTGTACTTTAGGCATTTCAGATTAATGAAACTCATAAATGAGAAGCATGTCGCAGCAGCAGCACACGACCAGTGAAACGAAGCACACGGGACGAAGAAAAGTACAAAAACAAATGTCAGACACAAATATATTAAATGGCCTTTTAAAAACGTCCATGCAACAAGTGTGCAAATTGCAGTAAGGTGTGCTAAATGAGTGCAGTTAGAAGTTAAATAGTTGAATTGCACTGAGCCCGAAGTTACGGGAAACGTTATTATAGAGTCCAGTTAGACCTCAGCTGCCTCCCACTGACGTCCACACAGCGACATGAACACAAACATGCTGATATTGATATTTAAGACAAATAAAATCAGAAAATTATAAATTAGCTGACAGACATTTGATAAGGATCCATTAAATTTGGTTCTTAAAGATCTGTTCTTGGAAAGATGAACTCTGCTGAACAAACTGAGTTATTGAGAGTTCATTAATGACCTCAAACAAAACGATCAATAACCTTTTTCACTTAATGCTATAATGATTGTTTTGTGGCTGCAGCACTTTGGTACGTTCCTGTTTTTCATTTTCATTACTTCTTTTAACTTAAAGACTGAACATCTGCGTTTCACCAGGAGAAGTCAGGTGTCACACAGATGTAAAATCATCTGAACTTTTCAGAGAAAAACCAAAGTACGAGTGGCTCCTCAGACACGTGATTGTCTATAATAGCAGAAACTGTTCTGCTGTATACACAATTAGCTACTAACATTTATGCATTTGGGTTTCTTTTGCCCTTTTAAAACACATCCAGTCCCTGAATAGTCTAACTGTGGTAAGTGTGTATTAGCTGGAAGAAGATTTTCTAGAACGGGATGGGATGTACAGGATGTTTAAAGATCATAGTAAAGCAGATTCAGTCTGTGTTCATGAAGCTGGATCTGGTCTGTGTTGTGTCCCAGGGCCTGGCTGAGGGAGATGCTGTCTCTGGTGCGAGGGGAGGCGCTGAGCGTGGAGGGAACTGACCTGGAGCAGCTCATTAAAAAGCATGATGAGTACCGCGTCCAGATTGACAGACAGCTCAGCAAATCACAGGCTGTGAAAGAGGAAGGGGGGCGCCTGATGGAGGAAGGAAACTTCATGTCCAAGGAGGTGAGACTCCCACACGAGACGTGAACTTCTAAAATCTGACATGCTCAAAGAGGACAGTCTGCTAATAACTTCTTACCTGACATCCTGGTCTTCCTCTGTTTCATTCCCTGTCCTCCTCCTAGGTGGAGGAGCGGGTCTGTGAGCTGGAGGAGCTGGAGGTGCGGGTGGAGAAGGTTTGGGAGGACACCAGGCTCCTGTATGAGGAGGAGCTGGAGATTTCACTCCTGCAGAGGGAGCTGGAGCAGGCAGAGCGCTGGCTGAGCTCCTACGAAAACACACTGATGGCTGAGGACTACGGGGTAGGTCTAGACCACATTGAGGAGTGGTCAAGGACTGTGTGGGCGCTGACACCAAGAAGTTCAGGGGTATTAGTCAGCTAGTCTAGAGGGTTTCAAACCCTTTACTCCCCCCCTTAAAGGGGGCGCAGGAGAGTTGAAAGGGACAGGTGCATGCAGGTGTAAAAACAACGGGAAGTGAGTTATTGTAGTTTGGCTGCTGATTTGGCCGCTCACCAACACGGTCAGCAGGTGGCGCTGCAGCACTGACTCACAGCTCGGGGAGGAGATTTAACACTTAGCGCCTGTTTCCGGAATTTGCGTCAAAAATCACAGTTCTTCTCAAGAGTCATAACTTCGTCAAATCTGAACTCACAGACATGAAACAAGTATTTTTAGATTCAGTGTGACTCCCACTTACTGGGGAGATCATTATCTCTGATGTGCGGCCTGAAGAAACGGCCTTCCAGCTGCAGAAGTTGCCTGAGAATCCTGCTGTTAACTTTTCTTCAGTATCACAGTGTCTGTACATCCATGGGTACGCTGCAGACAGGAGCTGCTGACAGCTCATTCAGCTCACTGCTCATGGAGACACTCGGACTCCATGTGAACTGATACAGGCTGAAACAACAAGTTGTAGCTCGCAGCTAACTAATGAGAACTGGCAGGATTATCCTCAACTATATTATAAATATGGCTTGGCAATGTGATGGATCTCAAACACAATAGGGTCTAGGTAAAGTCTGGACCCCCACCAAGGACTGAGGGGCAGGTCGACCCACAATGAAGACTTTTCCATAGCTCTACATCACTCTAACGGCTGTGGGATGAAATACGTTAAGAACACCATTCAGACTGTGTGCCATCGAAAGCTGTCTTTACTAAAACGTGGTTGTTCTGTTGGTTCCTCCAGGACTCTGTGTCGGACGTTATGGAGCTCCTGAAGAGGCAGGAGGACTTGGAGGCCATGATCCAGGCCCAGAGCGACCGCTTCATCGCACTGCAGAAGAAGAAAACACGGGTTGGTTTGTAACTTTACTAAAAAAAAAAGACTGTGAAACACTATTTCCTCTTTGCTCTAATGTTTTCTTCTCAGAAGGAGAAGAGACTGGGTCTTCATGGGAATGACAACATGGACCCTGAGGACAGAGAACCTCCAGCCAGAGTTTCATCCCTGAGGAGTAAACCATCGGATCCAAAGACCCCACGGATCTCTTCTTCTAGAGACGTTGTCCGTCGAGCCAGCAGTGGCAGAAGGACGGACAGGACAACCAGATCATCCATGCTAGACAAGAAAACGGACAGTACTCGGGTGGCGACAGGTCTCACAACCTCTGCTGGCACCCCACCTAGTCCGTCTCTCCACCCTGACTTGAGGCGACGCTTCAGCTCCAGCAGGAAGGCTCAGACGTGGGAGGTGGAAGAAGAGGCTAACAGTCCTCCTGTTAGTCCCAGCTCCAGCCCGACTGCAAAGCCCCGGAGAACCAGCCACTCAAACATGGAGCCTGGCTCTCCCCTCAGAGCATCAACTGACCCCTCCTCTCCAAAACCTCCTCAATCACCTCCACCCTCCTCCCCTCAAACCTCCGTCTCCTCTTCATCTAAAGACACTCCTGAGGAAGACCGTCGTTCCAGATCCAAACCTCCTCTGGCTCCAAAGCCCAGAATCTCCTCTACAGAGCGGACATTCGGACGGCGCTCTGAGCCCCCCAACCAACCGGAGAAGCCCACTACACCACCTGACTCACCTCCACTAATCGGAGAGCTGGTTGCTCCCACTGAGCCGCCACCTCCACCAGTCTCACAGAGACCCTCTCGCTCCGAATCACCGCCTTCATCGCTGATTCCAGGTTGTGGAGCTCTTTCCTCGATCAGCGAGCCACCTGATCTTCCTGATGCTCCAACTCCACCTGCTGCTGAACAGGTTACACCAGCTGCCTCCCCGACTGCTGCACCAATCACAGAGGAGGATACTGAATCAGCTGACCTTGCTCCTCCAACACGTGAGCTGCCTCGAGAACCCGAGGTAAAAACTGTCACTCAGGTCAAATGAACTGTCAGGACTTCAATGATTATTGGAAACTGATTGGTAGCTGCTGTCTCTCTCTCACACCTGTGGTACTGTCAGGTAACAGCAGTGCAGCCAATCAGAATGGAGGGGATGCTGGAGATCAAACTGAAACAAGGAGGAAACAAGGTGAGAAACTTCTGACATCAGACGGGAAGAGAATTTTCTGAACGTGTTCAGACCGAATGTGATTCCATTAAAAACTTGCAACTTCCGTAGAGCTGCTCAGCTGTTATTCACACCTCCAACATGGCTGCATGTCCATTGTGACCATTGGTGGGCTTTGGCTGACACATTGGTGTGTGTTGTCTGTCTGTGATTGGCTGCTGCAGAGTCAGGAGCACTGGGAGGAGGTGTTTGCTGTCCTGGAAGGAGAGACGCTCAGCCTGTTCAAAGACAGAGCAGCTGCTGCACAGGTACCGAAACACACAACACTAACAACATCACAGTGTTGCATTTACTGACACGCACATGAATTCAGAGTTAAAATAAAACGCACCCAAACGTCTTGTCCTGAGAAATGTCTTTTTTTTTAATTTCATGTTAACGTTGTAATAATAGACTTTTAATTAGTGGTGGGCGGATGAAACAAAGCAAGTACAGTGATTTTAATAGTTTCAGTCTCATGTGTGAGCAATAAAAGTCCAAGAAGAAGAAGCCTTGTGTTCTTGTTCAGTCTGTAATACTTTTGTTCAGATGTTATTGTGCTACATGTTACAGTAAAATAATTAATAAATGCTAAGTTGTCAAAAAGGCCCAGATATAAAATATTAATGAACCTTATTATTGGTGTATTTTAGTCTGTGTCACATTATTACTTGGTATCAAGTGGAAATCCTCTCACACTCTCCGTGTTTCTCAGTAATTCTCTTCTCCCTCGAACGTGCCGATCAGAGTTCAGCTGCTGAACTTTCAAAACTGTCGAACTGAATGAATCTTTCTGAAGCGGCAGAGACGTCATCAGTCTTTGTATTATTCTACCTACTGAAACAGTGACTTCACAGGAGCTTCTGTATCATCCTCCATCTTGAAGAGATCATCAGAAATGTTTTATTTCAGAAATAATGTGGTTAATGAATCACTGATGTGTGTGTTTCCACAGAGGACCTCTAGGTGGCCTCCTATCAACATGGCTGCAGCTGTTTGCAGGGAGAACGTTTACTTCAGGAGGAAGGAGAACACGTTCAAGCTGATGTGAGTGAGCTGCACAGCGTCGACTCTTTACAGCCTCACTGGATGAAGATTTGACCTTTTTTGAATCTTGATTTTAACGTTCATTTCCCCCTCAGGTGGCTGTTAGTTTTCACGCTCTGTTGCAATGTTTTAAACATATATTCCAGCTCACGTGTGACGTGTTTACACTGAAGGAAATATTCAAACAGACTGCATGTTTTTATGGCTGCATTATTGTTAAAATACAGACGTCTGCTTCATCATTTTACACACATTTCAACTATTCAGTTCCGACATGTTTGGTGTCTTGAAAGACTTTGGGAACTCCTAGAATTTAAAATAAAGAATTAATGTGTTCAGCCTGTGGAAGAATATTCTTAGAAGGGTTTTTTGTGTTGTTGTTGACGACTGTGTGTGTGTGTGTGTGTGTGTTGTGTGTTTGTGTGTCTCAGACTGGAGGACGGCAGTCAGTATCTGTTCGCAGCGTCCAGCAGAGAGCTCCAGCTGCTCTGGATGAAGAAGCTCCAACACTGCAGCGAATCTGCCAGCAGCGACTCTGACGACTCGGGGTGAGCACGCAGACACATGCTGTACTTTATACTTCATACTGTACCTGAGAGAACCCTTTAACCCATACTACATCCTCTTGCCTTTAACCTGAACATTATTCTGAACCTTTGAGGTGTGTTGATATGGAGGAGCGAAACTGCCATGATCATAAATAAATGACTCAAAAATAAATGAATATGCCACTAAAAGCACCAAAAATATTAAAAATACATTTGCATTTTCCTCCTATTTATTTCCCCAAACTTATTTATTTCTGTATTATAGGAGTTCCTGACGAGGTCTGAGACCAGTCGGTCTGAACCGTCGCACAAACACACTGGCGAATAATAAACACTCTACTTTTACTCAACAGCCAGTCAGCCGCCAATTTTATGTGATTAGCGAAAGGCGAAAAATTGCTTTGCGTTGTCTAAACTTTGAAGAAGTGAGGACCGAACGCGCTTCACTTGTCTTCATTATCCAGATACGACACGATTCACCAGTAATGATGCCACGGAAGTTGTTTTACATCAACACTGAGCTCTGCGTCTCGTCTACAACATCGCTGCTGCTGGTGGGTTTACATCCCTCCATCGCTCCAGCCTCCTGCTTATTAGCATCTCGAATTAAATGAATCCTGAATGTTTCTTTCAATGTGTTGATTAAATGTTGTGTGTGTCAGATTCAGGGCCAGTCTGTCAGACCTGCTCACATTTGTTCTGCCACGCTGCCAAACTAAAATGCCTTTTTTTTTTTTTTTTTTT